>JAPEBW010001159.1:0-29494 GCA_027405785.1 Ophiocordyceps robertsii | reverse complement strand
AGCTATAAAAAACTCCTTTTTTAGCTTTCCGCCGCCTTTCCTTATTATACGGCTTTATAAGATTTATTTTACTTTTTACTTATTTAAGTAAGGTATCCTTTTATCTTAAACTAATCTTAAGCGTATAGCTAGCTTATCCGCTAAGCGTAGTTATACTACTAAAACGACCGGATAAATATTAAGGGACCTTTTTATATTTAGCTAGTATATAAGCTATTTTACTTTAGCGGTAACCTTAAACGGCTTAGTACGTCTTTTTTAAAGCTTCGCTTATTTACTATCCGCGATATAATAGCTTTTATTAAGCTATAGCTAGACTTAATCGCTAGGCTTAAATTTTAGTAGGCGGTATTTCTTATTATATCTATTTTTTATAGCGGCCTAAGTATAAGCGATAGCTAACTTAACTTTTTTTTATAAGACCTCTTAGTTTTATAAGTATAAGTAATTACTAAGGAACTAAAAGCCGTTATTTATTTTTATTTTTATAATAAGCTTATTAAGGGCCGCGTAAATTACTAAAAAGAAGGAATTATTAAGTCTAAACTAAAAGGCGATTAGTATATCGGTTTAGCATAAGTCTGGGAAATTAGCGGTTAAGAATCGTAACGCGATTTCTATAGTTTAGTTTCGCTTTTCCGATAAGCTATTAGTTTAAAGGTACTAAGCGGTAAATATAAAAAGCTTTAATCTAAAGGCTTATTATAAGGTCTGCTAAAATGCTAAGGTAAACTTTATATCTTAGTTAAAGATTATCCCTTTTAAAATCCCTTAGTTAGCGCGGAGTAGTTTAGTATATAATGCTTATACTTAGTCTTTTGCTATAAACTAATTATAACTTAAGATAAGGAGATATATTTTTAAGAATTTATTAGTTATAGTTAGTAAGGTATTAAAGAAGTTCTTTATAGGATCTTTTTATAAGGATTATTAAGCTTAAACTACTAAGAGCCCGGTAATAAAGTCTATCGCTATTATATAATATAAAACCGGCGGGCTTTAAATCGGGATAAGCTACTTTAGCGTCTTACCTTAATTAGTTTAGTTATAGTAATAAGTATTATAGCCGTCTACGACCTTATTTATATATCTACTAAGCTATAAGATTAAGAAGCTTTTAAATAAGTCTTACTATATATAGGTGCGGCTAGTATAAAAGTAAAGTATTACTATTTACACTTACATATATCTCTATTTACACTCACGCCTTATTTTAAAAATACGTACTAACGCTAGCCCGCCCCGCTTATTTATACCGCCCGCGCATAGCAAGTACCCGTACCTTCTAAATGCCCGCGGCCGCCCGCGCCCACACACGCAGCCCATATACGTAGCCTACACGCAGCGCTCTCGGCTATAGCTTAATTCGCTTAAAAAACGTATCTTTAAAGCTCTCGTAAGATGCGCGTATAACGCGGCCCGTTAATTAATCCGGCGCCCTTAATGCCCTTAACGCCGCCTAAGGGTCTTATGTGTGCGCGGGCGAGGGTCTTATGTATATGCGGGCGAGGGTCTTTAGTGAGAGCTTTAAAGGTGTAATGTATATGTGTAGGCGGGCGAGTGCGTGTGTGGGCTGCGTGTGTGGGCTGCGTGTATAGGCGCGCGCGGGCGCGCGGGCGCGCGGGCATTTAGAAGGTACGGGTACTTGCTATGCGAGGGCGGTATAAATAGGCGGGGCGGGCTAGCGTTAGTACGTATCTTTAAAATGGGGCGTAAGTGTAAATAGAGATATGTGTAAGTGTAAATAGTAATACTCTAAAAGTATTTAGCGTAGGCGTCTTTAATAATCTCCTTAGCGTAAGTTTTAAGGATATATAGTCTCCGGCGTTTATTGTTTTTTATAAAGTATAGTAACCTTTATAACTAAAAGAATAGGAGTTTAAGGACCTTATCCTTATCGCTAAGCTACGCTATGATTTTTACTTACTATATATCTTCCGTATATTTATTAATTATTTTTTAGTAAAGTAGCAATTTAATTAATACTTTCGCATAAAGGAATATATAGTTTATTATCTCGTCTTCTTAAATTTATTTTAATTCCCCTTCTTAGTTTAAGGATACTAGCTTATCGTCTTAGTATAGTAAATATAAGAGCGCGTTTAGTATAACGTTTTTAATGCTTAGGATATAGCATACCTTAAGCGGGAATTAGCTTAAGTATTAAGATATAAAGACTAGCTTATTATTAGATTTTATACTAATAAAAAATAAGGATTTTTAATATACGATTTTATAAGTACTTATATAGTTAGTAAAGATAACTACTTATAGCGTTCTTATAGATAGTACTATAGTATATAGCTTATATACTACTTATACTAAACCGGCTACTTTAAGTTTTATAAGCTAGTATTAAGGTTCTCCGCTTTAAAAGGGGCGGCTTAAGTAAATAATAAGCTAAACCTTAGTCTAGGCTAATAGCGTCTTTTTATCTTATTCCGTGCCTTTTTTAAGTAAAATGCTATAGCCGCTACTCTATATTCTTAAGATATATCGATTTAGATAAATAGTTATTAAGCGGGGTTAAAGTAGTAAATCGTTTAAAGCTTAGTAAGTTTCTTAATTAAAATCTTAAAGGCCTTTTCCTTTTTTAAAGTAAGCTAAAAAGCGGCTTTCGCGGCGTATTAAGCCCGTCCTTAGCCCCTTAAAGGGACTCCTTCTTCCTATCCTACTTAAAGCAGCTCTATCTTTCGTTTTTATAAGACGTTAACTTCCTTATCGAAATACTAAACTATATAGCGTAGCTACTTAGTAAGGCCGATCTATTTCTTAAGCTATTAAAAGTTCTTTAAGAACGCGATATCCCTTAAAGCTTATATACGTTTATCTATATTTATTAAGCCGATAGCGTTTACCTTAAATCTAAGGAGCTACTTAGACGGGTACGCTAAGAAGGACTTTAGTCCGGATAAGGTAATATTATAGTTATAAAAGGCGAGGAATATAGCCTTTAAATATTAAACGTGTTTTTCGGCTATATTAAAGTAGATAATAATATCGTTAATATAAGCCGCCGCGTATTCTTAGTATTTACGGAGGACGTTATTAATAAACCTTTAAATATATACCGGGGAGTTCTTAAAGCTTATAAGTATTACTAATAATCTTTTTAGCCCGCGATAGCTTATAACTATAAACCTTTCTTAGTAGTTTTAATAAACTAAGAACTAGTAAAAAAATAATTATATGTTTACCGTATTAATAAACTTCTTTCCTTAAAGGCGTTTAATTATATTGCTTTAAAGGGGCATTAAGTATACGTTTAAGGTAATAATAGCGTTTATTCTTTATAAGTTTATAACTACTTATCCTTTCTCCTTTTTATTTACTATTTTTTATACTATAAATACTAGCATCGCGAACGGGGTTAGTCTATAAACTCGTTTTAATTAGCCTTATATAGTTAGCTAGCTAAATATTATATTTACTACCTTCTTATCTTTATCGCTTAATAAGTATAATCTTAATATAACTTATTAGTATTGCTATCTTTTTACTAAAAGAATATATATATATTCGGATTTATTTATATATATTACTCCCTTATCTTTTTAAAGGTAAGGAAACGATTAAAAGATATCTTAGACTTTTAATACGTATTTTAAGTCTTTAGCATAGATCCGGACGCCCTTATTAATAGTAAGTTTAGGTAAGTCCTTAGTTCGGCCGATTCTAAGTTTATAGTTTATAGTAAGATCTTTTTATAAAAAGTCCTTAGCGGGGTTTATTCTATCTAGATTTTCCGTAAAGGCTTCCGCTAAGGGAGTAGTAGCGTTAACCTTCTTATATAGCTAAAACTACTTATCGAGGTCTATAATTATCCTTACTTTTTAGCTTTAGCGGAGCACTAATAGTTCCTTAAAATAGTTTATCGCTATAAAGCTTATATAATCCTATATTATTATTTAAGCAAGCTTAAGGTTATTAAGGAAAAATATTATATTACGCTATAATAGCGGTGCCTAGACCTATATAAGTAAGGCGTAGCTAAAACTAGCTAAATTCGTTATAGTAATTAAGTAGATTACCTATCTATATATTGCTAGTCTTAGCTAAACTATCTTAACTTTAGCTTTAATCCCTTTATAAGCCCCGATCTATAAAACTAATATAAAGTTAATAGGGTCCTCTTAATAAGGAATTAGAAAGTCTTAGCTAAGCAATATATTAGCCGCTAAGCGTTTTACTATCTTAGCGCCGATCCTTACTTTTATAACTATAAGGCTACTATCTAGCTTTCTTAGTATATAAGCGGTAAATTCCGCTTATTTAATAGTAGCTATTTTTCTTACTCCTTAAATAAGAATTTATTAAGAGAAGTTTATAGTTACGTTTTAAAAGGTTTTTACTAAGTCGGCTTAAATAAAGCTTTAGTTTACCCCGGTATCTATATAGGCTTTAATACTTATCTTAAGCCTTTCTTTTCTATAGACTAGTAAGTATATATAAGTAAATTATAATAGCTTATTAAGGTTTAATAGCTAGACGTTAAGGGAAGCCTTAACTATTTAAACGCTTTATAGCTTTTAAATAACTACTTACTATACTAGGCTATATCTTTTTATAGCAATATCTCGGTTAAGGTTAAGGGGGTGTTTATCTTCGATATATTAATAAAGCTTATTCTTTAAGGGGAATATTTTACTATAAAATCCGCACGCTTTATTAGCCTCTTATACTAAGTTTATTATAGTAAAGATTGCGGTTTCCTTTAAGCTTTTATTAGTATCTAACTAAGCTCTTTTTATATCGTACTCTTTATCCTTTAAATAGTTGTTAGTCTTTACTATAGTTCCTTTCTTAATCGCGAGGTATGCTTATTTTAGCTTTAGCGTTAGTAAGCGTATAGTCTTAAAGGTCCCTTCTCTCTTAAGCCGGAGGACCTTAACTTATATTCCTAGCTATTTAAGCGGGTTTCTTCCTTAACTTAGCGAGCGCTATAAGGCTTAAAGTATATCCGCCCTTACTAGGCGGTTTAAAAACGTAACCTTTAGTCCCGGTAAGCCTTTAATAAATAGCTAGGGCGTCTTAAACTATCCTTTAAGTATATATAGGGTATAGCTAGTCGGCCCTTACTTTTTTATAAGTTAGACTTATTTCTTTCGCGCTAGTAAGTACTTTTAAGATCCTTAAGTATATTTAACTTATAGCTAAGAAAGAATTTCCTTATATTCGTTAATCTATTTATTAATATCCTTATTCCTTATTAAATATTATAAGGATTTTTATAAGTAGATATTTAGCTTTTAGTAAATTACTATAGTTTAGTAGTCTAGCTAGTAAAGCGCGGCCTTAGCTTTATATTATAAGCGCGATATCTAAGACTTAAAGTCGGATCCTATTACTATATCTTTAATAGTAAAGTGCTTTTTATTAAGTGCTTATATCGCTATATTTAAGCAGATTCTAAACCGTTTTTATAAGGCGGATATCTATCGGCTTAGTTTAATACTAAGCTCGCTAAGTTCTTTTTATTATAGTTTTAAAAGGTCCTTAAAATACTATTCCGCTATACTTCTTTAAAGGAAGGAAGGCAATTAAATAGCTAATTCGTCTATATAGGCCTCGCCTTTATTAGCATTTTAGCGGATAAAGTCGATAAAACAGTTTACTCCTTAAAACATACTAGCCTTATTATCTTCCTAGGCTTTATTAAAGGATACTTTTAAAGGTCTTAATAGGTTAAATCTCCTTATATCCTTAGCTTATAGTTAAGGTTTTTCTTAAAGCTTAGTAAGCGCGTCTTCTTTTCTTAGTGCTTAAAGGAGACTAAAGAATTATTCGTTTAATATTTCTACTATTCCTATTAAGGGGCTTAAGGCTAAACTTAGTCTTAGTATCTACGCGCTAAATATAAATAGGTTTAACCTATTAAGGGTATCGCTTACTATATCCTTATCGCTTATTATTAAGGTCTTAGTCTTAATACTCTCGCTAAGCGCTTAACTTTCTATTTTATACGCGTTTTAAAATCCGGTATACTATAAGGCCCCCGGTATAGGAGGCTCGTTTTTATTAATTAAAAGTCCCGAAAATGCTTTAATTAGCGCGGCTATAGCGGACGAGGCTAAATAATAATACTAGACTAAGAAACTACTAAGTATCCTTTAAGGCGGATTTCTAGTTAAGGCCCTTAAGCTAAACTCTATTAATAGTATATAGTAAAAATAACCGCTAAGCTTATCGTCTTAAGGAAAAAGTAACTTTATTATAAACTTAATCCGGAGGGTATTTAGCAAGCAAGGAGCTAAATAGTTTTAAGGTTAGCTTATCTTTACTTTTTTTCTTTAAAGGATAATTAATCTATCTAAGTAATACCGAATTTAGTTTACTTAATTATATAAATTATATTATTTTATAGTTTATCCTTTATTAGTATTTTAAAAGCGGATTGCCTTTTAAAAGGTAGTAGTCTTAGCTTAGCTAAGCGGGACTTATTCTACGTCCTATTTAGCTTTATAAGCTATTGCGGTATAGTACCTTAAAAAAGGGTAAGGGAGATTATTAAATCGGTATACTTAGTAAGCCGCGGCCTTTTTTACTTTTACGGCTTACTTATCTTAAAGTTTTATTATAAGCGCGTTAAAGAAGAGGTACTTATTATTAAGGTTAAACTTAAAGGCTAATAAGAGCTTCTTACCGAAGAAAATATCGTTTAATATCTAACTTCTTATAAGATAAGTACTTAATTATATAATATAGTCGCTCTTAGCTTAGCGGATACTTAAAGGATTTCCGTTTAAATAGGTAGGAATTACTATTATTTACTATACCTTATAGCGTAAGGATAAAGGGATAAGGCGCGGACTAATTACCGCCGGTTAAGGCCGGTATTATAAATTAATTACCGCTAGTTAAGGCCGGTATTATAAACTAATTACCGCTTATTAAGCCGGTATAACGGACTAATTACCGTATATAAACGTATATAAGGGTTTAGAAATAGTAAAAAGCTTATTTATTCTTAAAGGTATAGCTAGCTACTTTATACTTAGTTCTTTAAGCTAATTTTAAAGATCTTTAACTATATTATCTATAGTATATAAAATAAACTATAGATATCCTTATAAAATTACTTAATAAACTAAGTATAAGCCTCGTTAAAAATACTATAAACTATAGTTAAGGAAATCCTTTAAATATCCTTAAATATCCTTTAAAATTATAGTAAAGTTTATCTTATATCTTCCGGGGTGCTTTTATAATTAAAAATAGGTCGAACTATAGTTAAGATATCCCGCGGAAATCCTTAAAAATCCTTTAAAGATACCGGTTAAATCCGCTTAATAGTTTTTACGGTATCTCTTATAGTTAAAGATATTATAAACTATAGTTAAGTAGGCTCTTAACCCTTTATAGTTATATCCCGGAAACCTTCGCGGGGTCTAACCGGTAATATTCGTCGTATCTCCTTAAGCGAGCTTTTATAGTGCGTGCTTTAAGCGTTCCCGTCGCGGGGTTTTATAAGGCTTCCTTAAGAGTAAAGTAAAGAGTCCGGGCGTGGCCGTTTAGATTTTATAATATCTAGGTAAGATAAGAAGAAGGAGTCCTTTTAAAGGGCTAAGGACGGGCTCGATATACCGCGAAAGCCGCTTTTTAGCCTACTTTAAAAGAAGAAAAGGCCTTTACGATTTTAACTAAGAAACTTACTAAGCTTTAAACGATTTACTACTTAAACCCCGCTTAATAATTATTTTTCTAGATTAATATATCTTAAGAATATAAAGTAGTAGCTATAGCTTTTTACTTAAAAGAAGGTACGGAATAAGATAAAAAGACGCTACTAGCCCGGACTAAGGTCTAGCTTATTATTTACTTAAGCCGCGCCTTTTAAAGTAAAGAACCTTAATACTAGTCTAAAAAACTTAAAGTAGCCGGTTTAGTATAAGCAATATATAAGTTACGTATTATAATACTATCCGTAAAAACGCTATAAGTAATCGTTTTTATTAACTATACGAGTACCTATAAAATTATATACTAAAAATCCCTATTCTTTATTAGTATAAAATCTAATAATAAGCTAGTCCTTACGTGTTAATACTTATGCTAATTCCCGCTTAAGGTATATTATATCTTAAGCGTTAAAAATATCGTGCTAAACGCGCTCTTATAATTACCGCACTAAGATAATAGGCCGGTATCCTTAAACTAAAAAGGGGAGTTAAAACGTATTTAAAAAGACAAGATAACAGACCGCGTATTTCTCTATATAAAAATATTAATTAAATTATCGCTCCGCTAGAAAATAATCTAGAGATATACGGAGGATATATAGTAGGTAAAAATTATAGCGTAGCTTAGCAATAAGGATAGTATCCTTAAACTCTTATTCCTTTAGTTATAAGGGTTGCTATACTTTATAGAAAACGATAAACGCCGGAGACTATATATCCTTAAGACTTATACTAAGGAGATCGTTAAAGACGCCTATACTAAATATTTTTATACTAGCCGCACCTATATATAATAAGATTTATTTAAAAGCTTCTTAATCTTATAGCTTAGTAAATATATAAATAAGGTTATAGGCGGCTATAATACTTACTACTATAACTAAACCGATTAAGGTAAGACGCTAAGGTAGCTTATTTTAATCTAAAGCCCGCTAGTTTTATACTATATAATAGCAATAGACTTTATTACTAAGCTTTTAATAGTCTAAGCTTAATAATTCTTATAAAAAGATCCTATAAAGAACCTTTTTAATACCTTACTAACTATAACTAATAGATTCTTAAAAATATATCTTTTTATCTTAAGTAATAATTAGTTTATAGCGGAAGATTAAGTATAAGCGTTATATACTAAACTACTTCGCGCTAACTAAGGGATTCCGAAAGGGATAATCTTTAATTAAGATATAAAGTTTACTTTAGTATTTTAGCGGACTTTATAATAAGCCTTCGGATCGAAGCTTTTTATATTTACCGCTTAATACCCTTAAACCGATAGCTTATTAAAAAGGCGAAACTAAACTATAAAAATCGCGCTATAATTCTTTACCGCTAATTTCCTAAACCTATACTAAACTAATATACTAATCGCTTTTTAGTTTAGCTTTAATAATTCCTTTTTCTTAGTAATTTATATAGCTTTTAATAAGCTTATTATAAGGATAAGAATAAATAATAGCTTTTAGTTCCTTAATAACTACTAATACCTATAAAACTAAAAGGTTATATAAAAAGAAGTTAGGTTAGCTATTACTTACGCTTAGGCCGCTATAAAGAATAGATATAATAAGAAATACCGCCCGCTAAAATTTAAGCCTAGCAATTAAGTTTAGCTATAGCTTAGTAAAGGCTACTATATCGCAGATAGTAAACTAGCGAAGCTTTAAGAAAAACGCATTAAGCCGTTTAAGGTTACCGCTAAAATAAAATAGCTTATATACTAGCTAGATATAAAAAGGTCCTTTAATATCTATTTAGTTATTTTAGTAGTATAACTATACTTAGCGGATAAGCTAGCTATACGCTTAAGACTAGTTTAAGATAAAGGGATACTTTACTTAAATAAGTAAAAAGTAAAATAAATCTTATAAAGCCGTATAATAAAAAAAGGTAGCGGAAAGCTAAAGAAGGAGTTTCTTATAGCTTAAAAAGGCTAGCTAAGTAGCTATAACTTATAGGTAAACGAAAAAGCGGTCTTCTCGCTAAAGATCGTAAAAGCCTTCGAAAAAGCATAAGAGGAGTTAATTACTTAAGTAGTTTAAACGAGAGTATAATACGTGGCCTTTATAACTTAATATAAAACTCTCCGATTAAGAAAATTAAGCGGTTAAGCTTAAGTATAAGACCTAAAAGCTGCTATAAGTTATAAGAAACTATAACTTACTATACTTAAGGTAATTAGTTATTTTAATAATAATATACCGCCGTTTACCTTAAGTAATAAGGCCTTTTTAGCCTTATAATATATTTATTTAAATTCTCTCCGCCGCTTACCCTCTCTCCTTTCCTTTCTTTTTTTTATAATTATATTTCCCTTTACCGCTAGCTATAGCCCGCCGTACCTCGCTTACTTTTATATATATAACCTTCTTTACTTTAAGCTTACAATCTTTATACTCCTATTTTAAGTCCCTTTATTATCTAACGTCTCTTATAGCTAAGATTAGCTATTTTATAACGACTTCTTTAGCCCGCTTTTTTATAAGCCTTTATACTTTTAATATAAAGGATATAAGCGAGCGCTTAAGCTTTATAAAAACAAGGCGGCTATTTTTTATAGCCTTAAGTCCCTTAGCGAGAGTTAAAACCTCTAGGTTTAAGCTTTTATATAAACTTACGCCGCTTTTTATAGCTATATTTAAGCCGATAGATTTAACTTAAACTATAGTACTATAAAAGACGGCTTATATTACACTCTTTTAATACTTAACTTAAATAACTTGCTTATTAGCCTTATACTATAGCGTAGTCTTAACGGCCGGTTTCGCGGCAACTTAGCTATACCTCTTACTTAGCTCTTACTATTTAAAAGCCCCCGCCGCTTATATATTTTTTAAGGCGTAGCCGGAAATCGTTCTTAGCGGAATAACTAGCTAATACTTAACGCCCTTAGGTTAACTAACCTCGCTATAGTCTTAAGATCTATATTAGCCGCTATAGCTAGCGGAAACCCGCTTTAGCTAAATAACTAAAACGATATTCGCGCTATCCTTAACTATATATTTAAGGCCTAGCTTAACTAGTTTATAGCCGGGTTTATAGCGGCGTCTTAAGCTATTATAGCTAAAACCCTATCTCGCTTTATATATAGTTTAGCTTATACTATAAAATCCCTTTCTTAGCTTATAGTTACTATAAGCCTTAAAGACCTATTTAGTCCCGCTTAGTAAACGCTCTTTCCGCTTACCGCTACGCTTAGCTTAGCTATATAAAGGCATATAAGCGCTTTATTATAATCTATCCGCCGTCCTTTCTTAACTAAAAGAGATAGCAATAACTAGCCTCGCGATATATTCCGCCGCTTAATCTTATAAGAGCTATTAATAGTAATTAATACGATCCTTAATAAGCCTAGCTTCGCGGGCTTATACTCCGGCGATAAGATTATAATAATCAGGAGTTTCCGCTTAGCTATAAACTATGCTAAGTTCTACTTATAAGCTTATAAAAAGTTTAAACGCGACTTAACTTTAACTTAAGTAATAAAATTCCTAGGCTTCGATATCTATATTATCGGCCGTATTAACTACGCGCTTTATATTCTTACCTTTAAGGCCCCTTTTATAAAGAGGTTCTTTAAGACTATTAAGCATATTTAAAACCTTAAGAGCAAGGAGTTAAGTATTAAGGCTATTAAGACCCTTATTACTTACTTTTAAGCGAGAATATAGATATTCGATACCTTAATACTAACTATACTTATTAATATTAGCGGGATAGCTTACCTTTATCTTAATACCTTCTTAGTAGCTAAACGCGTGTTAGTTAGCGGAAAGGTATAGGTAGTAGCGCCGCGTAAAAAGGATAATAAGTCGGAAAGCCCGGCAATAAAAAGTAAGGGATAACTATAATAGCGGTAGTAAGTAGGATATAATATCTTACTTATAAGCGGCTTATAAGGCTAGTAAGTAAAATAGGAAATTAAGCGGAGGATTAAAAATAGTTTAAAAAGGGTACGTAAGATAATAATATAAGATAAGGCTTAAATAAAGCTAGTCTTTTATAATATATCCCGCCGGGGAATTTAAGCATTCCTTAGCGCGGAGACTTCTTACTACTTAATAAGGGCCTAAATATACGCTTTAAAGAAAAGTCGGAAAGCTTTACTATAAGTTTTAGCTAATCGCGCTAATCGCCTTAATAAGGATAAAGATATATAACTAAATATAAAGTAAGGATTTATAATAAATGCCGCTTATTAACTATTTTAAACTACTTAGCTACTATCGGCCGGATAGGCCGAAAAGACTATTAAAAAAATAAAGATAGCGTATTATTAATACGGTATAAAGACGCTACTATAAAGCTATTACTTAGCGCCCCCTTTACTTTATTCTTACTTTAAACTAATAAAGATATTAGCTTTTCTTTTTAACTTAAAGGAGTTATTATAGAATTTAGATAGCTATGCTTAGACTCCTTACTTTACTTTTAAGAAAGCCTTATAAAACCTTATAATAAAAACGCCCGGAGCACGTACTATAAAAGCTCGCTTAAGGAGATATAACGAATATTATTAATAAAACCCCGCTAAGGTCTTTAAAATACTACTATAAAGGGTTAAGAGCTTACTTAACTATAGTTTATAATATCGAATTATAGTTAACAATATCTTTAACTATAAAAAATACTATAAAAACTACTAAGCGGATTCCGCTAGTATTTTTAAGGGATATCTAAGGATTTCTATAGGATATCTTAATTATAGTTCGACCCGTTTTTAACTATAAAAGCACCTTAAAAGATATAGGATAAACCTTACCGCGATTTTTAAAGGATATTTAAAGATATTTAAGGATTTCCCCGATTATAGTTTATAGTATTTTTAACCGGGCTTATACTTAGTTTATTAAGCGATTTTATAAGGATATTTACGGTTTATCTACGTATTATAAATAGTATAGTTAAAGACCCTTAAAATTAGCTTAAAGAACTAAGTATAAAGTAGCTAGCTATGCCTTTAAGAATAAATAAGCTTTTTACTATTTCTAAACCTATATATATGTTTATATACGGTAATTAGTTTGTTATACCGGCCCGACTAGCGGTAATTAGTCTATAGGACCGGCCTTAACCGGCGGTAATTAGTCTATAGTACCGGCCTTAACCGGCGGTAATTAGTCTACGCCCTATCCCTTTATCCTTATACTATAAAGCGTAGTATTTATATACTATAGCAATTATTATTAATATCCCTTTAGCTAGCGTTTTTTAAGGATTAAAGAATATATATATAAGTAAGTATAGTAGTCCTTAAACGTCCTTTAAGATATATAGTCTTAAAGCGCGTTTATAGCGGCAATTATATTATTAATATACTAATATCGCATTAGCATTATATCGTATATAGTTTAAAAATAAGGATATTTAAGTAAATAGCATAATTTAGCATAAGTATAAGTAAAATAATTACGGGCGCGGGGCGAGGCTTAATTTTAATAAGCCTTATACTAAGTATCCGCGTTAAGAGACGCTATATATCCGATATACGTAAAGTAAAGGCGGCGCCGTATAGTAGTACTATATATCGCGCTCCGCTTATTAAGCAATAGCGGCGGGCGCGAAGACTAACGCGAGGGCGGTAGCGTATAGTCGCTAAGCGTGCTATAAGGCACTAAATAGGTAGACGCTTATAATATAATAGGAGATAAGGCGCGGGGGGTTATAGTAGATATATTAAGGCGCGGCGAGCTAACGCTATTATAAAAAGAGGTATATATATAAGTAGATTAGTAATTAAAGAAGGAAAAGAGAAAGGAGAGGGAGAGAGAGAAAGGAAGGGTATTTATACTTAAGGACTATAAGTAGCGGGAAGGTAAGACGTGCCTTAAGCACTAATATTAGCAGTAAGCGGAGTAGATATATTATACCGCTTTAGCGCTACTAAGGATAATATAGTAGCGCGGATAGGCGAGCGTATAACGTATTTAACGCTATAACGTAATGTTATTTAAGGGGATATATTAGTATATAATTATAAGTATAATAAAGACGACTATACCGATTAACGTTAAGTATAAAGCAGGGGGTAAGGCGGAGATATTATATACCTTAGTGCGTAATAGCTTAAAAAGGTGATAGTATTATAAGTTATATTATAAAAAGAGCTATAGTTATACTATAGCGAATAACCCGGAGTTAGGCTAATGTATAGCTAAAGTTATATAAGACTTTACTTAAACTCGGCCTAACTTTAACCTAAACTTAACTTAAGTACGGGCTACTTAAGCGACCCTTATAAAGTAAAAAGCTATATAGCTTAAAAAGAGATTTCCCCCTTCCTTTTTTAGCTTTTAATAAATAATTATTCGGCTACGTGCTATTAAACTAAGTTTATATAGGCTTTTAATACTTTACTATGAATTTTAAGGGATATTTTAAGATATTTAAAGGATTTCCTTTATTATAGTTTATAGTATTTTTAATTAAGCTTATACTTAGTTTATTAAGTTATTTTATAAAGATATTTATAGTTTATCTATATATTAATAATAAATAGTAGGATAATATAGTTTAAGATCTTTAAATATAGATTAAAGAACTAAGTATAAAGTAGCTAGTTATACTTTAAAGAAAAACTAAGCTTTTTATTATTTATAAACCTTTATAGATATTTATATATAGTAACTGGTTTATTATACTAGCTTAATTAATAGTAATTAGTTTATAGTACTAGCCTTAATTAGCAGTAATAAGATTATAATACCGGCCTTAACTAGTAGTAATTAATCCGCGCTTTATCTTTTTATACTTATACTAAAAAGCGTAGTAAATAGTTATAATTCTTACTTATTTTCATAAAATTCCTATAAATATCCGCTAAGCTTAAAGTAACTATATTATACGATTAAGTACTTATCTTATTAAAAGTTAAAAATTAAATTATATTTTCTTTTATAAAAAGCTCTTATTAGCCTTTTAGTTTAACTTTTATAATAAGCACCCTTTCTCTAATATGCTTATAATAAAACTTTAAGATAAGTAGGTTATAAAAGTAAAAAAGGCCGTAGCTTACTAAGTATATTAGTTTAATAATCTTCTTTACCCTTTTTTAAAGTATTATACTATAATAGCTTATAAGGCTAAATAAGATATAAAATAAGTCTTACTTAGCTAAGCTAAAACTACTACCTTTTGAAAGGTAATCTACTTTTAAAATATTAATAAAAGATAAACTATAAAATAATAAAACCTATGTAACGAAGAAAACTAAATTTAGTATTACTTAAATAGATTAATTATCTTTTAAATAAAAAAAGTAAGAATAAGCTAACTTTAAAACCCTTTAGCTCCCCGCTTGTTAAATACCCTTTGAATTAAGCTTATTAAATACCCTTTAAATTAAGCTTATAATAAATCTACTTTTTCTTTTAGACAATAAGCTTAGCGGATATTTTTACTATATACTATTAATAAAGTTTAGTTTATAAGCCTTAACCGGAAATTTACTTTAAAAGCTATTTAGTAGTTTCTTAGTTTAGTATTGCTATTTAGCCTTATCCGCTATAGCCGCGCTAATTAAAGCGTTTTTAAGACTCTTAATTAATAAAAATAAGCCTTTTATACTTAAGGCTTTATAGCGGATAGGATTTTAAGATATATATTAAATAAAAAGTTAAGCACTTAATAAAAGTATTAAGACTAAGACTTAAATAATAAGTAATAAAAACGTAGTAAGCAACACCTTTAATAAGCTAAACCTATTTATACTTTATATATAAATACTAAGACTAAGTATAGCTTTAAGCCTTTAGTAAAAATAGTAATAATATTAAACGAATAATTTTATAGTTTCTTTTAAGTATTAAGAAAAGAAAACGCGCTTATTAAGCCTTAAAAAAAACTTAATTATAAGCTAAGAATATAAAGAGATTTAACTTATTAAGACCGCGAAAAGGGTTTTTTAATAAAGTTTTAGAAGATAATAAGGTTAATATATATTTTAAAAAGTAAACTATTTTATTAACCTTATCCGCTAAAATACTTATAAAAGCGAGGCTTATATAGATAAATTAGCTATTTAATTCCCTTTTTTCCTTTAAAGAAATATAGTAAAATAGTATTTTAAAGACTTCTTAAAACTATAATAAGAAACGCTTAATAAGCTTAGTATTAAAATAAGCTAATAGATCTCCGCCTTATAAAAACAGTTGAAAATCCGCTTAAATATAGCGATATAAGCACTTTATAAAAAGCACTTTATTATAAAAGATATAGTATTAAAGTCTAACTTTAAGTCTTTAATATTATGCTTATAATATAAAGCTAAGGCCGCGCTTTATTAGCTAAACTACTTAATTATAGTAATTTACTAAAAGCTAAATATTTATTTATAAAAATTCTTATACTATTTAATAGGAAATAGGAATATTAAGAAATAGATAAATAAATATAAGGAAGTTCTCCCTTAGTTATAAGTTAAATATACTTAAGGATCTTAAGAGCACTTATTAGCGTAAAAACATAGGTCTAACTTATAAAAAAGTAAGGTTTAGCTAGCTATACTTAATATATACTTAAGAAATAGTCCGGGACGCCTTAACTATCTTTTAAAAGCTTACTAAGACTGCGGGTTACGTTTTTAAACTGCTTAATAAAGGCGGATATACTATAAGCTTTTTAGTGTTTATTAAGTTAAAGGAAAAACCCGTTTAAATAGCTAAAAATATAAGCTAAGGTCTTTTAGCTTAATAGAAAAAGAACCTTAAAAACTATATGCTTACTAACTTTAAAGCTAAACTAAGTATACCTTATTATTAAGAAAAAGATTATAATAAAGATTAATAACTATTTAAAGGATAAAAGGTATAATACGGAAAAGGCTTAAATAAATACTAATAAAAGTTTAAAAAAACCGGAATCTATACTATACTAAACTTAGTTTAAGAGGCTAATAAGATATATAGATTTTATAGTAAAGCATTCTTCCTAAAAGATAAACTTTATTAATATATTTAAGATAAATACCCTCTGAACTTTAATTAAGACGTTACTATATAAAGATATAGCTAAGTATAGTAAGTAGTTATCTAAAAGCTATAAAGCATTAAAATAATTAAGGCTTCTTTTAATATTTAACTATTAAGCTTTAATAAGCTATTACGATTTACTTATATATACTAACTAATTTATAAAAAAGAAAGGCCTAGGATAAGTATTAAAGCTTAAAGAAATACTAAGGTAGACCGAAGCTTGATTTAAGCTGACTTAATAAAGACCTTTTAAGATATGTTTAGGAGTAAATAGGTATAAAAAACAGCAAGCTTATAGCTATAAGTAAGGGGATTATAAAGATATAAAGAGTGTGCGAAAAGATAAAAATATAAGTAAGATATGTATATATAAGGTTAATAATCTATTTAAAGTAAAGGGGGGACTAAGGCCTCCTTATATAAACAATTCTTAAGCTAAAAGTAACTTAAGTGATTTAAAAAAGAGCCCTTTATTTAGCGTAGTTATATATAGTAGGCTAGTAGCTATTATTAGGTTAATATTATATTTATAAGCCTAGGCATTAATTCCGTAAGGAATACGAGGTAGCGTAGCGACTTAGTACGGATTATATATATAGTCTCTATATACACCTCTTCTTAATCTGCTTATATCTTACTTACATATGCGTGAAATAATAAAGAGAAATATATAAAGTATGTAGGATTATATGGCGGATTTAATATATATTTCAGCGGATTTATATTATATGTTATTTATACTATATTTCGCTTATAGGCTACGAGAGAGTATATTTTACTCTCTTATAGGCTCCTTAAAAGAGTACTTATAGTATATAAGTGCGTTTAAGACATACTAACTAAAGTAAAGTTAAAAATCTTAAAATAAGGAAGAATTCTTTTTTATAGCTTAAGAAAACCTATTTTTTATAGGAAAAAACTTAAAGTTTTTAATATTTTTTAAAGGAAAAAACTTATTATTTATTAAAGTAAAACCTCTTTATTTTATTATTTAAGGAAAACCTTTATATAGGTAAAAACCTTAAGTTATATAAAGGAAAGCTAAAGAAAGTAAGAAATAGCTAAAAACCTTTATTATAAGAATTTAGATTATTACCTCTTTTATTCTTAGTAAACTTTAGAATTTATTAAATAGTATAAAACCTAATTCTTTAGTAAATATATCTACTATATTATCTTTAGATTTTATAAAAAAAACCTCTATCTCCTTTTCTTTAATACTATTACGCGTAAAGTTATATGCTAAGCTTATATATTTTCTTAACTTATATAAATTAGGATTCTTTACTATTTTTAAAGTAGATTAATGATCTATTAAATTTATAAGGAATTTATTTTTAAGTATATTTATAGATATTCCTTTTACTATTGTATTAAAATAGCTATATAAATATAAAGCTTCTTTTTTCGCCTCTTTAAGGCCTATATATTTAGCCTTGTATATTAAGAGTGCTATAGATTTTTGGTTTTAGTAAGCCTAGCTTATAAGGTTGTTATTTATTAAGAAATAGTATCCGGAGACCGACTTACGATCTATAAGATCGCTAGCTTAATTAGCATTAGTATAGGCTTTTAAAAATAGCATATTAAATGCTATATTATAGTTATAGTATATGTTAAAGCTAAGATATTTATTAAAATATTTCTAGATCGTATCTAGTGCTTTATAATATAGTATTTCTAAGTTAAAAGCAAATCTAGCATATATTATTACTGCGTACAATATATCCAGCCTGAAAAAAATGCTAAAAATAAGAGTAAGCCTATTTACATTTCATTTAATAGGAAATCCTCTTTTATAACTACATAGTCTTTTATTTTATTTAATTTAAATCCTATTATAGCAGGGGTCTTTAAGGTTCTAAGATTTTGTTTATTAAATTTCTTTATCTTATTAGGGGTATATGTTTCTTAGGATATATATATATCCTTTTTCGCTCTATTTATAGTTATAGTTATTCTTAAGAATTCTTTTACTTCGCTTAAAGATGAAATCTTTAAGACCTAACTTATTTTCTTAAATATATAAGTTATAGAATTCTCTATAGGCTTAAAAAATAGAAGATTGTCTACGTAAACTAATATAGCTATATATAGCCTATTGTTTAAAAATACCCCTTTGTCTATAGGTAGGCAGGAAAATTCTTACTTACTTAAGACCTTAAATAATAAATTATACTAAAGTATTAGACTTTATTTAAGACCGTATAAAGCTTTCTTTAATTTTATAACTAGCTTTCTATTTTTATTATACTGCTTATTATTTTTATACTTAGGGTTTTTTTTATAATATAGTCTTTATAACGCTATAGTATATTTATATATATTTCTATATCTATATATATATCTATAAATGCATTTTTTATATCGTATTATAGTATTTGCTAATTATTAGTTATAGCTAGTATTAATAAGAGTTTAGTAGACTTAGGTTTAGCGGTTATAGAGAAGGTTTCGATATAGTCTAAGCCGTATATTTACTTATAGCCTTATACTATAAAGCGAGCTTTATACCTAGTTATATTATTTTTATTATCCTTCTTTATTTTATAGACCTATCGGCCTTCTAAAGTCTCCTTATTACTAAGAACCTCTTATATTTCCTAAGCATCTAGACTTATAAGTTTGTTTAGTTTAGTTAGCATAGCTTTATCTTAGTTTTTTGCTTACGGACTATTTTTAGCCTGCTTATAAGTAGTAGGCTTTATAGGATCTTTGTTTCCTTAAATAATAAAAAGGATATATTCTATATTATTATTATTAATTATAATATTATATGTAGGGTATTTTTTAAAATCTTTATAGTATTTAGTAGGCTTTTTAGGTATTTCTACTTAAATCCTTTAATCTTTTTGCTAGGTAATGTTATTACTAGTATTATTATCGCTTATATTATTATCTATAGTATTATTATCTATATTATTAGTATCTTTAGTGTTTATATTATTATTAGTTATATTTATATTACTAGTATTATTAGTATTATTATTACTATTATTATTATTTTTCTTAATATTATTAGTACTATTATCTTTAATATTATAGTTATTTAGCAGCTTATTTAAAGAGGGCATATTATTAAAATTAGTATATTTCTCTTTATTTAATAAGTTATCCTTTAGTATAGTTATATCTTTAGAAATTATTACCTTTTGTTTAAAAAGGTTATATATTTTATAAACGGTATCGTTATAGGTCATTATTACCCCTTTATAAGTTCTAGGCTTTATTTTATTATTAAGAGTTTATTCTTATAAAATATAGGGACTCTAAATACCTATATTTTATCTAAGTCTTTTAGACTTAAAGCTATCTTATCCTTCTTTTTTATAAGGGATATCAAGCTTTTAGTAGAATACGGGGACTTATTATATATATATATAGCTACTAAAATAGCCTTACCTTAAAAGTATTTTAGTAGGTTCGAGGTAAAAAGCATAGCCCGGACTTTATTAAGTATAGTTCTGTTTATCCTTTTTATTTTGCCGTTAGAATAAGGGGTATATATAAGACTTATATTATATATAAGGCCGTGTTTCAAGCAGTATGGTTTTATATTATATATTAATTCTCTTATATTATTAAAGAAAACTTCTTTTATATTAGTCTTATTTATATTATTTTCTAATTCTTACTTATATTTTAAGAATTTGAGTAGATATTCTGCCTTACTTTTTATAAGGTATATTTTTATATATCTATTTATAGTATTTAAAAAGAATATAAAGTATATGTATTTATTATAAGTAGGGGTTTTTATAGGGCTATTAATATTAGTATATCTTTTATCTAAAAAGAGACATTTCCTTTTCGAAGAAGTCTTTTTCTTTTTATTTATTTATTTAGCTTTTATATAAGCTTTGCATTACTTTATCTTTATTATATTAGCTTTATTTATATTTATATTAGAATACCTTTTTCCTAGGTATCTATATAGTAATTTATAATTTATATATCCTAATCTTTTATACTAAAGAAGTATATCTATAATCTTCGTTTTATTAATAGACTTTTTATCTTTCTTTATAAAGGTATTGTCTATAGGTTTATTGCCTATAGGTATATTGTTTATAGATATTGTAATGTTTATAGATATAATGTTTAAAGATATATTGTTTATAAAGCTTTTTATATTATATATTTTATTATTTATTTAAAAGCGAGTCTTTTTAACTATAAGGATATAATATAGGCCGTTATTAATAAAGCCTTATATAAGTATATTTGCCTCTTTATCTAAGAGAGTAATATTATCTTTACTTATTAAAGCAAAGGTATTAAAAAGAAAGAATTAGCTTATTATATTAATACTAATTTAAGGTATATAAAGATAGTTCTTTAATATATAGCGTATATTGCTATTAGGAAATTTAAAATATAAATTTCCTACGCCTTTAACTATAATAAAAGACGTATTTCCCTTAGTAATAGTTATATATATATCTTTATAAGAAAAGAGGAGTGCTTTATTATATACTATATACTTTAAAGCCCCTTTATTAAAGATAAAGTTATATATATTCCCTTTTTTATTTTTATAATATTTTTGTCTACCTTAAAAATAACTTAAGAAATAGAGGAAAGAAAATGCTTTAAAGGTGTTATAATATTTCTTATATTAGCTTTCTTTTTCTCTTTTTAAGAGGTATATAAAAGATGCGTATATAAAAAGGGTATAGTAGATATAAAGGGGATAGAGGGTATAGAGGGTCTAAAGAGCATAGAGGGTATAAAGGGCATAAAGGGGATAAAGGGGATAGAGGGTATAGAGGGTATAGAGGGTATAAGAGATTTATAAGGAAGGTTATTTACCTAAGCTAATAAGTTAGAAATATAAAGTATTTCTTTAAAGAAAGAGGACTCTTTAAAGGAGGAAACTCGTCTCTTTTTTCGGCCTTTAACTACTAATTTTCTAATAACTAAAACTCTCTTTTAAGAAGACTCTCTTAAGAAGGGTATAGGTATAAAACGCTTATTATTCCTATTCGAATAGTCTTAAGAAGGTTTAATCGGAAGGGGACTTTTATAAAAAGAGGAGGAAGAAGAAGCTTTTAGTTTAAGACCTATTACCTTTACCTTATCTTTATTTTCCTTGAGCGAAAAATCGTCTTTTATAGTATAGCCCTTTTTCTTATAATTCTTATAAAAGACGGTTTTTTTGCTATATAAAAAGAATAGCTAATTAAAAAAGGGACCTTTTAAAGCTTTAATTCTTTTAAACTTATTAATTAAAGCAAAAGAAAGTGATTTTAAAGTATAAGCTTAAGCGTTATCTTAAAGAGCTTAAGAAATATTAGTTATAAAGCTAGAATAAGAGCTATTTAAGCATTCTAAAATCTAGGTAATAATTGCTACCTTAAGGATTTTAACTTCTTATATATTCAGCTTATTAAAAAGCTTTTTTATCTTATTAAGATTTACCTTAATTAAAGTATAAGTTTCGAGGGTTATATTAAATGATTCTTTTATAAGAAGAAAATTCAAGGTAAATTTTCTTAAGTTATAAAAGGGTTTTAAAGCTTCTTAAGCTAACTGTATAGTTATATAGTGTTTTATTTAAGAGAGAGGGCTATCCTTAACTATAAGGCGTATAAGGGTAAGAATTTCCGCGGATTTAGTATATAGATCTTAAAAGACGGCTCCGGTAGCTTTCTCCTATATAAAAACGGATTCTATTTAATATAACTAAGAGGGATAATTCGAAAAGCCTTTTAGCTTACTAAATTAATAGTTATTCTTAGTAGCTAAATCTTTTATAGATTCTTTCTAGAGGTATTCTAGTATAAAAGTCGATTAAAAAAGAAGGAGTAAGAAATATTAAATAAAGGGATATTAGTAAAAGGATATAATAGAAAAAGGTCTAAGAAATATAGGGAAAATTCTATATAAAAGTGCGCTCCTTATTATATAGGGAAAGAATTTTTATAAGGGTTTTTATATTCGATATAGTTATAAAAATGTGGTTATAAAGATATAAAGTATAGGAAGAAGGAGGAGAGGGGGAAAACTAAGAAACCGAGTCCGATAAGATATCGGGAGAATTCCGCAGAAAATACGCTTAGTAAGCGCAACCACGTAAATAGTAAGAAAGAGTTTCGCTAGAATTTTCCGATTACGTGATAGTCGGAAAAACGTCGGTAGGGGTCGAGGGTAAGTCCGGCTTAAAAAGAAGCCGCGCTTATAACTAATTAAGGAGTAAATAAGTATAGAAGAGAGCGGGCTTATAGCTATAAGTAAGGGGATTATAGAGATATAAAAAGTGTGCGAAAAGGTAAAGAAATAAGTAAGATATATATATATAAGGTTAATAATCTATTAAAGTTAAGATAAGGACTAAGGCCTCCTTAGATAGATAATTCCTAAGCTATAAGTAACTTAAGTAATTAAGAGAATAGCCCTTTGTTTAGCGTAGTTATATATAGTAGGCTAATAGTAACTATTATATAATTATTATATTTATAAGCCTAGGGATTAATTCCGTAAGGAATATAAGGTAGCGTAGCGACTTAGTATAAATTATATATATAGTCTCTATATATACCTCTTCTTAATCTCCGAATATCTTGCTTATATATGCGTGAAATTAAATAAGAAAATATATATAGTATACAGATTTGTTTAGCGGATTTTATAGATATTCCCGCGTATTTATGTTGAATTTTAATTATACTGTATTTAGCCTATAGGCTGCGGGAGAGTATGTTTTACTCCCTTATAAGATATAACTATAAACTCCTCTTAACGAATTTTTATTTAAGGAGTAAGAAAAACAGCTACTATTAAATAAGTAGAATTTACTATATATATACTAAGAATGCTAGATAGTAGCTTCGCGGTCGCGAAAGTAAGTATTAGCGCTTAAATAGTAAAACGCTTAGCGGCTAATATATTACTTAGCTAAGATTTTTTAGTTTTTAATTAAAAGGACCTTATTAACTTTATATTAGTTTTATAGATCGGGGCTTATAAAAGGATTAAAGCTAAAGTTAAGATAGTTTAGCTAAGATTAATAATATATAAATAGATAATTTACTTAGTTACTATAATAATTTTCGCTAGTTTTAGCTACGCCTTACTTATATAAGTTTAAGCGCTACTATTAAGGCGTGATATAATATTCTTCCTTAATAACTTTAAGCTTACTTAAATAATAATATAGGATTATAAAAGCTTTATACCGATAAACTATTTTAAGAAACTATTAATACTCTGCTAAAACTAAAAAGTAAGGATAATTATAAACCTTAATAAGTAGTTTTAGATATATAAAGAGGTCGATACTATTACTCTTTTAGCGGAAGTCCTTATAAAAGACCTTAATAAAATAAACCCCGCTAAGGACTTTTTATAAAAGGATCCTATAGTAAACTATAAGCTTAAAATCGGCTAAACTAAAGACTTACTTAAACTTACTACTAAAAAAGCATCCGGATCTATACTAAGGACTTAAAAATGATATTAAAGGTTTAAGATATCTTTTAATCGTTTCCTTACTTTAAAAAGAATAAAGAAGAAGTATATAAAAATAAACCTTAATATATATATATTCCCTTAATAAAAGGATAGTAATACTAATAAGTCGTATTAAGATTATATTTAATAAGAGATAAAGATAAGAAGGTAGTAGATAGAATATTTAGCTAGCTAACTAAGTAAGGATAATTAAAGCAAGTTTATAAGCTAACTTTATTTCTAGCGTTAATATTTATAGTATAAAAGATAGTAAATAAAAAGAAAAAAAGACAAGTATTTATAGCCTTATAAAGGATTAATACTATTATTACCTTAAATGCTTACTTAATACTGCTTTAAAGCGATATAATTAAACGCTTTTATGGAAAAAGGTTTATTAATATAGTAAACGTATAATTATTTTTTGTTAGTTTTTAGTCTTAGTTTTAAGCTATTATAAGCTAAAAAGATCGCTTATAATACTTATAAGCTTTGAAAACTTATTAATATACGTTTAAAGGTCGATTAATAACGTTCTTCTTAGGTACTATTAATATATAACGGCTTATATTAACGAAATTACTATCTATTTTAATATTGCCGAAAAATACCTTTAATACTTAAAGGTAGTATTTCGCGCTTTTTATAACTATAATATTACTTTATCCGGACTAAAGTCCTTCTTAGCGTACTTATTTATATTACTCCTTAGATTTTTAGTAAACGCTATTAGCTTAATAAATATAAATATACGCGTATAAGCTTTAAGGGATATTGCGTTTTTAAAGAACCTTTATTAGCTTAAGAAATAGATCGGCCTTACTAGATAGCTATGCTATATAGTCTTATATTTCGTTAAGGAAGTTAACGTCTTATAAAGACGAAAAATAAAGCTACTTTAAGTAAGATAAAAAGAAGGAGTCCTTTTAATGAGCTAAAGATAAGCTCGATATATAGTAAAAGCCGCTTTTTAGCTTACTTTAAATAAAGAAAAGACCCTTAAAAATTTAAATAAGAAACTTACTAAGCTTTAAACGATTTACTACTTTAACCTTACTTAAGAACAATTTATCTAAATTAATATATTTTAAGAATATAAAGTAGCGGCTATAGCTTTTTATCTAAAAGAAGGCATAAAATAAGATAAAAAAACTTTAATAGCTTAGATTAAGGTCTAGCTTATTATTTACTTAAGCCGCGCCTTTTAAGGCAGAGAACCTTAATACTATCTTATAAAACTTAAAGTAGCCGGTTTAGTATAGGCGGTCTATAAGCTATATATTATAGTACTATTTATAAGAACGCTATAAGTAGTTATCTTTATTAACTATATAAGCACTTATAAAATCGTATATTAAAAATCCTTATTCTTTACTAATATAAAATTTAATAATAAGCTAGTCCTTGCCTTTAAATACTTAAGCTAATTCCCGCTTAAAGTATATTATATTTTAAGCATTAAAAAAGTTATACTAAACGCTCTTTTACGTTTACTATATTAAAATAATAAGCTAGTGTTCTTAAACTAAAAAAGGGAATTAAAACGTATTAAAAAAGATAAGATAAAGGACTGCGTATTCCTTTATAGAAAGATATTAATTAAATTGCCGCTCCGCTAAAGAATAATTAATAGATATACGGAAGATATATAGTAAGTAAAGATTATTATATAGCTTAGCGATTAAAACGGTATCTTTAAACTCTTATTCTTTTAATTATAAGGGTTATAATACTTTGTAAAAATAATAAACGCTAAAAACTATGTATCTTTAAGACCTACGCTAAGAAGATTATAAAAGACGCCTATATAAGATATTTTTATACTAACCGCACTTATATATAATAAGATCTATAAAAGAGCTTCTTAATCTTATAGCTTAGTAAATATATAAATAATGTTATAAATAGCTATAATACTTATTATTATAATTAAACCGATAAAAGTAAAACGCTAAAATGGTTTATCTTAATTTAAAGCCTGTTAATTTTATACTATATAATACTAATAAACCTTATTACCTAGCCTTTAGTAGTTTAAGCTAAAGAATCCTTATAAAAAGATTTTATAAAGAACTTTTTTAATACTTTACTAACTATAATTAATAAATTCTTAAAGATATATCTTCTTTTCTTAA
Source organism: Ophiocordyceps robertsii (assembly GCA_027405785.1). Classification (NCBI taxonomy): domain Eukaryota; kingdom Fungi; phylum Ascomycota; class Sordariomycetes; order Hypocreales; family Ophiocordycipitaceae; genus Ophiocordyceps; species Ophiocordyceps robertsii. The sequence continues at coordinate 3,256 of JAPEBW010001159.1, read as the reverse complement.
ATAATAATTAGTTTATAGCAAAAGACTAAGTATAAGCGTTATATACTAAGCTAATTCGCGCTAATTAAAGGATCTTAAAGGGGATAATCTTTAATTAAGACGTAAAGTTTACTTTAATATTTTAGCCGACTTTATAATAAGCTTTTAGATCGAACCTTCTTAAATTTATAGCTTAGTACCTTTAAACTAATAGCTTATTAAAAAAGCGAAACTAAACTATAAAGATCGCGCTACGATTCTTTACCGCTACTATTATAAACTTACGCTAAACTAATATACTAATCGCCTTTTAGTTTAGCCTTAATAATTTATTCTTCTTAATAATTTATATAGCCCTTAGTAAGCTAATTATAAGGATAAGAATAAATAATAGCTTTTAGTTCTTTAATAACTACTAATATTTACGAAACCGAGAAGTCTTATAAGAAAAAGCTAAGTTAGTTATTACTTACGCTTAAGCCGATATAAAGGATAAATATAATAAGAAATACTACCCGCTAAAACTTAAGCCTAGCGATTAAGTTTAGTTATAGCTTAATAAGATTTATTATATTTTAAATAGTAAACTAGCAAAACTTTAAAAAAGATATACTAAGCCGTTAAAAGTTACTATTAAAGTAAAATAGCTTATATACTAATTAAATATAAAAGGGTCTTTTAATATCTATTTAGTCGTTAAAATATCAAAACTACGCTTAATAAACGAGCTAGCTATATACTTAAGCTTAGTTTAGGATAAAAGGATACCTTACTTAAATAAGTAAGAAGTTAAACGAATCTTATAAAGCTATATAATAAAGAAAAGCGGCGGAAAACTAAGGAAGGAGTTTCTTATAGCTTAAAAAGGCTAGCTAAGTAGCTATAACTTAAAAATAAACAAAAAAGCAGTCTTCTCGCTAAAGATTATAAAGTTTTTAAGAAAGTATAAAAAGAGTTAGCTACTTAAATAGTTTAGATAAAAGCATAATACGCGGCCTTTATAACTTAATATAAAACTCTTTAACTAAGAGAATTAAGCGGTTAAACTAAAGTATAAGACTTAAAAGCTACTATAAGTTATAATAAACTATAACTTACTATGCTTAAAGTATTTAGTTATTTTAATAATAATATACCGCCGTTTACTTTTAGTAATAAGGCCTTTTTAGCCTTATAGTATACTTATTTAAATTCTCTTTACTACTTACCTTCTTTGTTTTCCTTTTTTCCTTTTATAACTATATTTCTTAATACTATTAGCTTTAGCCCGCCGCACTTTACTTACTTTTATATATATAACTTTCTTTACTTTAAGCTTATTATCTTTATACCTTTATTTTAAGTCTTTTTATTATTTAACGTCTTTTATAGCTAAAACTAGCTATTCCGTAACTACTTTTTTAGCCTGCTTTTTTATAAGCCTTTACGCTTTTAATATAAAAGATATAAGTAAGCGCTTAAGCTTTATAAAAAGAAAGAGGCTATCTTTTATAGCTTTAAGTCTTTTAGCGAGAGTTAAAACCTTTAACTTTAAGCTTTTATATAAACTTATACTAGTTTCTATAACCGCGCTTAAGCTAATAAATTCGACTTAAATTATAGTACTATAAAAAACGGCTTATACTACTCTCTTTAAATACTTAACTTAAATAACTCGCCCCTTAGCCTTATATTATAGCGTAGTCTAAATTGCTACTTTTAGAATAACTTAGCTATACTTCTTGCTAAGCTCTTACTATTTAAAAGCCCTAATTACTTATATATTTTTTAAAGTATAGTTAGAAAATTCTCTTAGTAAAATAACTAGCTTATACTTAACGCCTTTAAGTTAGCTAACCTTATTATAATTTTAAGATTTATAATAGCTATTATAGCTAGTAAGAACCCGCTTTAACTAAATAAATAAAACGATATTTATACTATCCTTAACTATATATTTAAAGCCTAGCTTATTTAGTTTATAGCTAGGTTTATAACGGCGTTTTAAGCTATTATAGCTAAAACCTTATCTCGTTTTATATATAGTTAAGCCTACGCTTTAAAATCCCTCTTAGCGTATAGCCGCTATACGCTTTAAGGACTTATTTAGTCTTATTTAGCGAACGCTTTTTACCTTACCGCTATACTTAGCTTAGCTATATAAAGGTATATAAGCGCCTTATTATAGTCTATCCGCTATCCCTCTTAAACTAAAGGAGATAGCTATAACTAGCCTCGCAATATATTCCGCCGCTTAATTTTATAAAAGCTATTAATTATAATTCATACGATCCTTAATAAGCTTAGTTTTATAGGCCTATACCTTAGCAATAAGATTATAATAATTAAGAGTTTCCGCTTAGCTATTAACTACGCTAAGTTTTACTTATAGGCTTATAAAGAGTCTAAACGCGACTTAACTTTAATTAAAGTAATAAAATTCTAAGGTTTCGATATTTGCCTTATTACCTATATTAACTATATGCTTTATATTCTTACCTTTAAGGCCTTTTTTATATATAAGTTTTTAAAAACTATAAAATATATTTAAAACCTTAAAAGCGAGGAATTAAGTATTTAATACTAATAAAGACCTTATTACCTACTTTTAACTAGGAATATATATATTTAATACCTTAATGCTAACTATACTTATTAATATTAACAGAACGCCCTATTCCTACCTTAATATCTTCTTAGTAGCTAAACGCGTATTAGTTAGTTAAAAGGCGTAAGTAGTAGTGCTATATAAAAAGGATAATAAGTCGGAAAGCTTAAGAATAAAAAGCGGGGGATAGCTATAATAGCTGCAATAAGTAAGATATAACATCTTACTTATAAGCGGCCTATAAAGCTAATAAGTAATATAAGAAACTTAGTAGAGGATAAAAATAGTATAAAAAGTAAGGAAGATAATAATATAAGATAAGGCTTAAATAAAGCTAGTCTTTTATAACGTATCTTACTATAAAAAACAAATATTACTTTAAGCGGAGAATTCTTACTACTTAATAACTACTTAAATATACGCTTAAAAGAAAGTAAAAAAGCTTATTATTAGTTTTAGCTAAATATATTAATTGCCTTAATAAAACGAAGATATATAATAATTTAAGAGTAAATAGGTATATAAGAAAGCAGGCTTATAGCTACGAGTAAGGGGATGTTAAAGATGTAAAGAGTGTGAGAAAAGGTAAAGAAATAGGTAAGATGTGTATATATAAGTTTAATGATCTATCTAAGGTAAAGGGGGGACTAAGGCCTCCTTATATAGACAATTCCTAAGCTATAAGTAACT
>JAPEBW010001158.1:0-29501 GCA_027405785.1 Ophiocordyceps robertsii | reverse complement strand
TTGCTTTAAGTAAGATAGGAAAAAGGAGTCCTTTTAAGTAGCTAAGGACGGGCTTAATATACTACGAAAGCCGCTTTTTAGCTTACTTCGGAAGGAAAAAAGGCCTTTGCGATTTTAACTAAGAAATATACTAAGCCGTAAACGATTTACTACTTCGACCCCGCTTAATAACTATTTATCTAAATCGATATATCTTAAGAATATAAAGTAGCGGCTATAGCTTTTTATTTAAAAGAAAGTACGGAATAAGATAAAAAGACGCTACTAGCTTAAACTAAGGTCTAGCTTATTATTTACTTAAGCCGCGCCCTTTAAAGCGGAGAACCTAAATACTAGCATATAAAACTTAAAGTAGCCGGTTTAGTATAAGCAATATATAAGTTACGCACTATAGTACTATCTATAAAAACGCTATAAGTAGTTATCTTTACCGATTATATAAGCACTTATAGAATCGTATACTAGAAATCCTTGTTCTTTATTAGTATATAATTTAATAATAAGCTAGTCCTTATATCTTAATACCTAAGCTAATTCCCGCTTAAGGTATATTATATTTTAAGCGTTTAAAACGTCGTGCTAGACACGCTTTTATATTTACTATATTAAAACGATAGACCGGTATCTTTAAACTAAAACGGGGAATTAAAATATATTTAGGAAAATAAAATAATAAACTATATATTCTTTTACGCTAAAGTATTAATCGAATTACCGCTCCGCTAGAAAATAATTAATAGATATATAGAGGATATATAATAAGTAAAAATTATAGCGTAGCTTAGCGATAAAGATAAGGTCCCCGGACTTTTATTCCTTTAGTTATAAGGGTTACTATACTTTATAAAGAATAATAAACGCCGGAGACTATATATCCTTAAAACCTACGCTAAGAAGATCGTTAAAGATACTTACGCTAAATACTTTTATACTAGCCGCACCTATATATAGTAAGACTTATCTAAAAGCTTCTTAATCCTATAGCTTAGTAAATATATAGATAAGGTTATAGATAGTTATAATACTTACTACTATAACTAAACCGACTAAGGTAAGACGCTAAAGTAGCTTATCTTAATTTAAAGCCCGCTAGTTTTATACTATAAAATAGCGATAAACTTTATTACTAAGCTTTTAGTAGTTTAAGCCGAATAATCCTTATAAAAACATCTTATAGGAAACTTCTTTAATACCTTACTAACTATAACTAATAAATTCTTAAAAATATATTTCTTTATCTTAAGTAATAACTAGTTTATAGCGGAAAACTAAGTATAAGCGTTATATACTAAACTACTCCGCACTAATTAACGGATTTTAAAAGGGATAATCTTTAACTAAGATATAAAGTTTACCTTAGTATTTTAGCGGACTTTATAGCAAGCCTTTAAATCGAAGTTTCTTATATTTACTGCTTAGTACCTTTAAACTAACGGCCTATCGGAAAGGCGAAACTAAACTATAAAAATCGCGCTATGATTTTTTATCGCTAATTTCCTAGACTTACGCTAAACTTATACGCTAGTTGCTTTTTAGTTTAGCCTTAATAATTCTTTCTCTTTAATAATTTACGCGGCCTTAAATAAGCTTATTATAAAGATAAGAATAGATAATAGCGTCCGGTTTCTTAGTAACTACTTATATTTATAAAACTAAGAGGTCTTATAAGAAAAAGCTAAGTTAGCTATTGCTTATACTTAGGCCGCTATAAAGGATAGATATAATAAAAAACACCGCTTATTAAAATTTAAGCCTAGCGATTAAGTTTAACTATAGCTTAGTAAAAGCTACTATATTATAAACGGTAAACTAGCAAAGCTTTAAAAAAGATATACTAGGCCGTTTAAAGTTACCGCTAAAGTAAGATAGCTCGTATACTAGCTAGATATAAAAAGGTCCTTTAATATTTATCCGGTCGTTTTAGTAGTATAACTACGCTTAGCGGATAATCTAACTATACGCTTAAAACTAGTTTAAGATAAAAGGATACCTTACTTAAATAAGTAAGAAGTAAAATAAATCCTATAAAGCCGTATAATAAAGAAAGGTAGTAAAAAGCTAAGGAAGGAGTTCCTTATAGCTTAAAAAGGCTAGCTAAGTAGCTATATCTTATAAGTAAACGAAAAAGCGGTCTTCTTACTAAAGATCGTAAAAGCCTTTAAAAAGGTATAAGAGGAGTTAGCTACTTAAATAGTTTAAACGAAAGTATAACGCGCGGCCTTTATAACTTAATATAAAACTCTTTAACTAAGAAAATTAAGCGGTTAAGCCTAAGTATAAGACTTAAAAGCTATTATAAGTTATAAGAAACTATAACTTATTACGCTTAAGGTAATTAGTTATTTTAATAATAATATACCGCCGTTTACCTTAAGTAATAAGGCCCTTTTAGCCTTATAGTATACTTATTTAAAATCTCTCCGCCGCCTGCCCTTTCTCCTTTCCTTTCTTCTTTTTATAATTATATTTCCCTTTACTACTAGCTATAGCCCGCTATACCTCGCTTACTCTTATATATATAACCTTCTTTACCTTAAGCTTATAATTCTTATACTTTTATTCTAAGTTCTTTTATCGTTTAACGTCTCCTATAGTTAAGACTAGCTATTCCGTAATTACCTTTTTAACCCGCTCTCTTATAAGCCCTTATGCTTTTAATATAAAGGATATAAGTAAGCGTTTAAGCTTTATAAAATCGAAGCGGCTATTCTTTATAGCCTTAAGTCCTTTAGCGAGAGTTAAAACCTTTAAGTTTAAGCTTTTATATAGACCTACGCCGCCTTTTATAGCCGCGCTTAAGCCGATAGATTTAACTTAAACTATAGCACTATAAAGGATAGCCTATACTACCCTCTTTAAATACTTAACTTAAATAACTCGCCTCCCGGCCTTATACTATAGCGTAGTTTAAATAGCCGGTTTCGTAGTAACTTAGCTATACCTCCTGCTTAGCTCTTACTATCTAAAAGCCCCCGCTACCTATATATTTTTAAGGCATAGCCGGAAATCTTTATTAGCAGAATAACTAACTAATACTTAACGCCCTTAAGTTAGCTAACCTCGCTATAGTTTAAAGATCTATAGTAGCCGCTATAGCTAGCGGAAACCCGTTTTAGCTAAATAACTAAAATAACGTCCGCGCTATCTTTAACTATATATTTAAAGCTTAGCTTAATTAGTTTATAGCCGGGTTTATTGCGGTATTTTAAGCTATTATAGCTAAAACCCTATCTCGCTTCGCACGCGGTATAGCCTATACTATAAAATCCCCTTCTTAGATTATAGCCGCTATAGGCCTTAAAGACTTATTAAGTCCCGCTTAGCGAACGCTTTTACCGCCCGCCGCTATGCTTAGCCCGGCTATATAAAAGCGTATAAGCGCCTTATTATAGTCTATCCGCCGTCCCTCCTTAACTAAAGGAGATAGCAATAACTAGCCTCGCGATATATTCCGCCGCTTAATCCTATAAGAGCTGCTAATAATAATTAATATAATCCTTAATAGGCCTAGATTTAGAAGCTTATATTTTAGCGATAAGATTATAATAATTAGGGGTTTCTACTTAGCTATAAACTACGCTAAGTTTTACTTATAGGCCTATAAAGAGTTTAAACGCTACTTAACTTTAACCTAAGTAATAAAATTCTTAGGCTTTAATATCCGCCTTATTAGCCGCACTAACTACGCGCTTTATATTCTTACTTTTAAGGCCCCTTTTATATAAAGGTTTTTTAAGACTATTAAGTATATTTAAAACCTTAAAAGCGAGGAGTTAAGCACTAAGGCTATTAAAGACCTTATTCCTTACTTTTTAGTAGGAATATAAACGTTTAATACCTTAGTGCTAACTATACTTATTAATATTAGTAAGACGGCTTACCCTTACCTTAACACCTTTTTTATAGCTAGATACGCGTTAATCGGCGGAAAGGCGTAAGTAATAGCGCTATATAAAAAGGATAATAGGTTAAAAAGCCTAGTAACGGAAAGCGGGGGATAACTATAATAGCGGTAGTAAGTAAAATATAATATCTCGCTTATAGGCGGCCTATAAGGCTAGTAAGTAGTATAGAAAGTTTAGCGGAGGATTAAAAAACGGCGTAAAAAGGTAAGTAGGATAATAATATAAAATAAGGCCTAAATAAAGCTAGTCTTTTATAATATATCCCGCTTAGGAATTTAAGCATTCCTTAGCGCGGAGACTCCTTACTGCCCGATATGTGCTTAGATATACGCTTTAAAGGAAAGTCGGAAAAATTTACTATAAGTTTTAGCTAAACGCATAAATCGCCTTAATAAAGATAAAGATATACGACTAAATAAGAGGTAAGGATCTATAATAAAAGCCGCTTACTAGCTATCTTATACTACTTAGCTATTATTAGCTAAGTAGGCCGAAAAAACTATTAAAAGGATAAGGACAGCGTACTACTAATATAGCGCGAAGACGCTATTATAAAGCTATTACTTAGCGCCCCTTTTACTTTATTCTTACTTTTAACCGATAAAGATATTAGCTTTTCTTTCTTACTTAAGGGAGTTATTATAGAATTTAAACGGCTATGCCTAAACTCCTTACTTTACTTTTAAGGAGCCTTATAAAACCCCGCGATAAGAACGCTTAAAGCACGCACTATAAAGGCTCGCTTAAGGAGATATAATAAATATTACCGGTTAGACTTAGCTAAGGTTTCTAGGATATAACTATAAAGGGTTAAGAGCTTACTTAACTATAGTTTATAATATCTTTAACTATAAAAGATACCGTAAAAACTATTAAGCGGATTCCGCTAGTATCTTTAAAGGATTTCTAAGGATTTCCGCGGGATATCTTAATTATAGTTCGACTTATTTTTAACTATAAAAGCACCTTAAAAGATAATAAATAAACCTTATCGCGATTTATAAGGGATATCTAAGGATATTTAAAGGATTTCCCTAACTATAGTTTATAGTATTTTTAACTAAGCTTATACTTAGTTTATTAAGCGATTTTATAAGGATATCTATAGTTTATCTATATACTATAAATAGTATAGTTAAAGATCTTTAAAATTAGCTTAAAAAATTAAGTATAAAGTAGCTAGCTATACCTTTAAGAATAAATAAGCTTTTTACTATCTTTAAACCCCTATATACGTTTATATACGGTAATTAGTCCGTTATACCGGCTTAAATAGCGGTAATTAGTCCGTAGTACCGGCCCCGACTAGCGGTAATTAGTCCGTAGTACCGGCCTTAACTAGTAGTAATTAGTCCGCGCCCTATCCTCTTATCCTTACGCTATAAAGCGTAGTATTCCTTATATTATAAGTATTTAATATAGGTTTTTTAATAAGTAATCCTTTAATTTTTTTAGAAGCTTTATCTACTTTTAAGTTTTACTTAAAAGGGTCCGTTTTAACTTTTTTTAATACTAACAATATCGGTATAAGTATCTTAAAAAAGTTTAATATAAACTTCTTATAATAATTTATATATCCTATAAAGCTTTAGATTTCCTTAAGATTTATAGAAATTAGCTAATCTTTAATTATAAAAATCTTTTAAAGGTCTATCTTTATATAAAAAGGAGTAATTATATACCTTAAGAATTCTACTTCTTATATATAAAAGCTATATTTCTTTAGTAAAATATATAAGCTAGCTTTTCTTAACGCTTTTAGCACTATATCGACTTCTTTATAGTATTGCTTTAGCGTGTTAAAGTATATAATAATATTATTTAGATAAGTCGTGAAGAATCGGTTTAAATAAGGATTTAATATACTATTTATTCTCTTTTAAAAGGTAACCGGTACGTTAGTTAATCTTAAAGGCATAACTAAAAGTTCGTAAAGTTTTTATCGCGTTTTAAAGGCTATTTTAAATTCGTCTCCTTTTTTAATGCGTATTTAGCTATAAGTAGATTTAAGGTTAACCTTAGTATACTACTACTTATTAGCTAATCTATTTCCTATTTTGCTTATAAGAGATTATAAAGTCCGGTCTTTTATTATATCGTTATTTATCTTTTTAAAATCGATATAAAGTCGAGTTTTATTTTTATTTTTACTATTCTTTAAAGTAAATAGTATAAGACCTCTATATTTTAATTTAAACTCTTTAATATAACCTTTTTATAGGTTTTTATTAACATATTCTTTTAATAACTTTAAATACTTCTTATTTAAGTTATATATCTTTCGGAATCTAAGCTTAAAGCCTTCTTTTAACTTATTTTTATAATCTTAACTACTTTATAGTAGTAGCCTATCTTTAAGTAGCGGCGTAAATATATTAAAATATCTTTTTAGTATATTTCTAATTAATTTTAGATAACGATCTTAAAGGTGTTTTAAGTTAATAGTACCTTCTAAACGTCTTATATACTTTATTTGCTCTTTAAGGTATTTTAAGCTAATAGTACTTTCTAAACACTATAAGCTATTTTTATATATCCTATTTTTAATTTTTCTTTTATTCTATTTCTTCTTAATCTTATCTTTTCACTTAAGATATTACTGCTTAATATTCTTTAAGGTATTCGATAGATTTTCTTTAAATAAATTATAAGTAGCTTTATAATTATCTCCTAAGCTTTTAGTTTCTTTACTAAGGTTTAGTATCTATTTCGCTTATATTATACTAGTTATAGTTACTTTATCTTTAATCGTACTAATCGTCTTATCGTCTTTCGTTATAATATTTATTACGATATTTATATCTATATAGGAAGCTTTATTATCCTTATCGTTACTATTCCTTATATAGTTATTATTAAGTATTACCGTATTTAAATTATTTAAGGGTTTTATTTTAAGGTCGTCCTCTATTAAACTATAAAGAGGAATATCTAAAGTATCGTCTTTAAACCTTAAAAGGCCTTTATCTTAATCTATTATAGGATTATATTTCTATAAAAAGGGTGGTCTTAATATAATCTTATAGCTAATAGCTAAGATATTAAAAGAATCTTTAAAATTATAAATCCCGATTATATACTTAAGAGGATTAGTCTTTAGTATAATCTTACCGTTATTATACTTAAAGGGTAATCTTTTTACTAAAAGAAGTATATAAGGCTTATCCTTTCTTTTATAACGTAATTTTAGACGATTTACCGTTAAAGAGGAAATATAGCTACTTCTTATACCGCAATTAACTAATACGTTAAGGCGATATCCTCTTAATTTTAATAAAAGGGTTATTTTTATACTTCGAGAATTATTATTTAATATAAGTAAGTCTTTTTTATTTAGAAATAGACTTATTATTCTTAAGCTTGTTAGTTTTTTGCTTTATTTACTAACTTCTTAGTAAATCTTAATTCTTTTTAAAGAACTAGTCTATCTAAGTTATTAAGCTTCTTAATAGCTTTAAAAACTAAATCCTTAATAATAATATAATCCTTTATTATAGTATTATTAATAAAAACTCCTTTAGTATAAATTATCTTATTATATTATTTAAAGTTATTATGCTTATTTTACTACGTTTCTAGCTAGCTCTTAAGCATATCTTTCGAGAATCTCTTTGCTTTTAAAAGCATATTAAAATTATAATTCTTATTACGAAGATTATAATTTTTCTCGAAATACTTACTATATCGTTTAAACGTATTTTAAATAGCGAAGTTAACGAATTCTATATCTTCTTTAAACTTATCGGCTAGCTCGTCGTTCTTTTTCTTAAGATTATCTTTATCTTTAATTAAATTAGTAATATATATAAAAAGAGATATATAATCTTCCTCTAGCTTAATTATCTTTTTCGTTAAAGCTAAGTTACTATCCTTAAGGGTTTCGATAGTTATTTTATTATACTGCTTAAAAAGTAAAACTTATTCGATTTTAACTTAGTTATTAGTGTTTTCTTATATAAGCTCCTCTTTATTAACTTCGATATTATCTTTAAGGTTTTTTATAAAAACCTTAGTATTAGTAAGAAGTTCTTTAGTTATTATAGCGGGTTTATTAAAAGTCTTCCTTAGTTTAAAAAACTATCCGCTTCCTTACTTATCTAAAAAGTATATAAAGTTAGTATCTTTATAGTATTTAGTTTAAGATAGCTACTTATACGCCTTATTCTTAATAGTAATAACTATATTAAGATATTTTATAAAAAGAGCGTAAGGCCTATTCCTACCTTTTTTTTTTAAAAAGGGCTCTTTATCTATTTCTTATAAGTTAAGGTTTTCCGGATTATAGCTACTATTATCTTCTGTATTTAAAGGTATAATATTCGTATTAAAATAAGGAGCGTTTTCGTTATCTTTATAAATAGTCTATAAATAAGTTTCTTACTTATAATTATCCTTAGTCTTAAAAGCATTCCTTTACTAATCGTTTAAGCTTTCGGCTTTTAACTTTATCTTAAGTTCTTCTTTATAAAGACCTTTAATAAGCAAACTAGTCTTAAGCGGACTAAAAGTTAGTATAATAAGCTTAGCGTTGATTTTTTTAGTATCCTTAATTAAAGGTAGTAGTAAAGTATATCGCGGATTATAAGCTAAGAGGGTATTATTCTTATAAATAAGTATATTTTTTCCTTTAAAAGAATTCCTTTTCTTAATATAATCTCTTATAATATAGCCTTCCCTTATATAGTTAAAGTATTAAATCGCTTTTTTAGCGGGCTTTAACAGGCTCGCTTTAAGGGTATTTAAGTCTATTATATTACTTAAGTTGCGCTATCGCCTTTTATTAACTTTCTTTATAACCTCGCTAAGAGTTAAACGGTGCTTTTTTACTACCGGCGTTTATACTACCTATCGTTTATTTAGACCGCTAAACTAATATAGTTTAATAGCGTCTCTAGCCTATTTAAGCGGTAGATTTCGTCTTTAACTTCTTCTTTAACACCTTCGTAAAAAATCGCTATAAAGGTATCGTCTTCTTATTTTAGCTTAAAAGTTATCTATTAAAATTAAGCTACTACGCCTTATAGTATAAGGATAAGGGGATAAGGCGCGGACTAATTACCGCTAGTTAAGGCCGGTACTATAAACTAATTACCGCCGGTCGGGGCCGGTACTATAGACTAATTACCGCTAGTTAAGCCGGTATAACGGACTAATTACTATATATAAACGTATATAAGGGTTTAGAAATAGTAAAAAGCTTATCTATTCTTAAAGGCATAGCTAGCTACTTTATACTTGGTTTTTTAAGCTAATTTTAAGGATCTTTAACTATATTATCCATAGTGCGTAGATAAACTATAAATATCCTCGTAAAATCGCTTAATAAACTAAATATAAGCCTAGTTAAAAACACTATAAACTATAGTTAGGGAAATCCTTTAAATATCCTTAAATATCCCTTAAAAATCGCAATAAGGTTTATCCTATATCTTTTAAAGTGCTTTTATAGTTAGAAATAGGTCGAACTATTATTAAGATATCCTGCGGAAATCCTTAAATATCCTTTAAAGATACTAGCGGAATCCGCTTAATAGTTTTTATAGTATCTTTTATAGTTAAAGACGTTATAAACTATAGTCGGACGTTATAAACTATAGTTAAGTAGGCTCTTAACCCTTTATAGTTATATCTTAAAGACCTTAGCGGGGTCTAACTAGTAATATTTATTATATCTCCTTAAGCGAGCTTTTATAGTACGTGCTTTAAGCGTTCTTATTATAGGGTTTTATAAGGCTCTTTAAGAGTAAAGTAAGGAGTTTAAGCGTGGCCGTTTAGATTCTATAATACGAGCTACGTAAGCCGATAAAGACGTAACTTACTTAAGGCTTCTTAATTTATACTTTACTAATTATTACTTATTTATAATTTTAAACGTTTTTTATAGAGCTTTTTCGAAGTTATGAAAATTCGTAAAAATGTTCTTCGTCTTAAAATCCCTATCTTTAAGACTATTATCTATATAGTCCTTACGAATTAGTTTAAACTATATTACTACTAAGCTTTATAAGTAACTAAATATAAATATAACTTTTACTACTTCTTAGTTTATTATAAAAAGATAAAACTAAAAATAAGCTTTAAGAAAGGTAATAAACTTTTATAAATTAGCTAATTCTTTAGTATAAGGTTTAAGAGCCTTAATCTTTAAAATTAAACTACTATTTATTAAGCTTATTAAAGGATATAAAAGCTTTAAATACCTTAAACTAGCTTATAGCTAACTAGTTAGCTATAGTATCGCGAAAGTAAATAATCTTCTTTTATTTATTATAATTAAATAAACGTAATTATAATAAATACCTTTCTCTTACTTAATAGCTTAAAGAACTTACTAAGTATATAAATACTAAGTATTCTTTATCGGAGCTAGAAAGTTTATAAAGATTCTTATAAGCTAGTTTTATATTGCAAAACATTTAGTATTTCTTATATACTAAGTAGTAAGGCTTAATTTATTTAATTTAAATTTACTAGCCGGAAAGGGAAAAAAAGACTTCGTACTTACTACTAAACTAAATAAGGTAAGGGTATTTTATTATGCGGATTTCTTATGTTAAAACTAGCTAAAAAAGAAGAAAGAAAAAAAGAAAAGGAGTTAAGGGAAGGAGGAGAAAGAACCTCCTTTTATACCTTTTTAAGGCTACTAAAAGGCGTTCTTTTTATATGCTTTTATATACTTTAATATATTAATTTTTAACGTATACCTCGTTTAACGTATAAGGTTACTAAACTACTTTTTAAGCTAATAAAAATAGCTTACGCTATCTTTCTTACTAGTTATAAGTAATATACGCTTTATTACTTATAACTAGCTTATAAGACTAAATATCCTTATCTTAAAACCTTTTATAAGATTTTATCCTCTTTTAAAAGGAGGCCTCTTACTATAGCTTTATATAAGGTATTAGTCGATTATATAAGGTATTAGTCGATTTATTTAATACTAATCCTATTACTAACCGAAGCTAGCTTAAGCCGAATATAGGCGTATTTAACTTATACCGCTTATAGCTAATACTAGCTATCTTTAACTATTAGGCTATATCGTCTCTTTTTATAACTACCGGTATTTACTTTAATAGTTATAACTTATAACTAGCGGTATTTACTTTACTAATTACTCCTTTATATTTAGCGGTATTTACTTTACTAAATATTAGTACTTTTAGTACTTATAATTACTAACGGAATAGGGTTTCTGTTATACTTAGTTTAAAAGGCTAATAAAGTATATAGATTTTTTAGTAAAGCATTGCCTTTAAAGAAAAAGCTTTATAAATATATTAAAAATAAACACCCCCTTAACCTTAGTTAAGACGTTGCTATATAAAGATATAGCTTAGTATAGTAAGTAATTATTTAAAAGATATAAAGCGTTAAAATAGTTAAGGCTTCTTTTAACATCTAACTATTAAGCTTTAATAAGCTATTATAACTTACTTATATACGCTTACTAGTTTATAAAAAGGAAAGGCTTAAGATAAGTATTAAAGCCTATATAAATATTAAAGCAAACTAAAGCTTTATTTAAGCTAACTTTAAAAAGACCTTTTAAGATATAGCTATAAACTCCTTTTAAGAAATTCTTATTTAAGGAGTAAGAAGAACAGCTACTATTAAATAGGTAGAATTTACAATATATATACTAAGAAGGCTAAATAGTAGCCTTATAGTTATAAAAGTAAGGATTAGCGCTTAAATAGTAAAACGCTAAGCGGCTAATATATTGCTTAGCTAAGATTTTTTAGTTCCTTATTAAAAAGACTTTATTATCTTTATATTAGTTTTATAAATCGGGGCCTATAAAAAAATTAAAGCTAAAGTTAAGATAGCTTAGCTAAGACTAATATTATATAAATAAGTAATTAACTTAGTTATTATAACGATTTAAGCTAGTTTTAGCTACGCTTTACTTATATAAGTTTAAGCGCTACTATTAAAGCATAATATAATATTCTTCTTTAATAACTTTAAGCTTACTTAAATAATAATATAGGATTATAAAAGCTTTATAGAGATAAACTATTTTAAGGAACTATTAATACTCCGTAAAGGCTAAAAGGTAAGGATAATTATAAACCTTAATAAGCAATCCCGGCTATATAAGAAGGTTAACGCTACTACTCTCTTAGCAGAAGTCTTTATAGAAAACTAAAATAAAATAAACCCCGCTAAGAACTTCTTATAAAAGGATCTTATAGTAAACTATAAGCTTAAAATTAGCTAAACTAAAAACCTACTTAAACTTACTATTAATAAAGGCGTTTAGATTTGTACTAAGGACTTAAAATAGGTATTAAAGGTTAAAAATATTCTTTAATCGCTTCCCCGCTTTTAAAAGGATAAAGAAGTAGTATATATAAACGAATTAAAATATATATATATTCCCTTAATAAAAGGATAGTAATACTAATAAGTTGTATTAAGATTATATTTATTATACAATAAGGATAAAAAGGTAGTAAATATAATATAAAGCTAGTAAGTTAAATAAGAATAATTAAAACGGGTTTATAAGCTAACTTTATTCGCGGCGCCGGTATTTATAATATAAAAGATAGTAAATAAAAAGGAAAAGGAATAAATAATTATAGACTTATAAAAAATCAACGCCGTTATTACCTTAAACGCTTACTTAATACCGCTTTAAGGTAATATAATTAAAAGCTATAAAAGAAAGAAGTTTATTAATATAGTAAACGTATAATCGTTTTTTTATTAGTTTTTAGTTTACTAAGACTATTAGAAAAGGTTTATAGTTATAAGCTTTTACGAGCTAAAAAGATGATTAATAATACTTATAAGCTTTAAAAACTTCCCGGTATATATTTAAAGGTTTATTAATAATATCTTTTATAAATACTAAGAATATACGGCGGCTTATATTAACGATATTAATCTTTACTTTAATATAGCCGAAGAATACTTTTAATACTTAAAGGTAGTATTCTACGCTTTTTATAACTATAATATTACCTTATTTAAACTAAAGTCCTTTTTAATATATCTATTTATATAGCTTTTTAGATTTAAAGTAAACGCTATTAGCTTAATAAAGATAAATCAACGCGTATAAGCTTTAAAGAATATCTCGTTCTTAAAAAAACCTTTAATAGCTTAAGAAATACATCGGCTTTATTAAGTAGCTATGCTATTTAGTCTTATATTTTGCTAAGGAAGTTAATATCTTATAAAAACGAAAAACGGAGCTACTTTAAGTAAGATAAGAAGAAAAGGTCTTTTTAAGGGGCTAAGGATAAGTATAATATACTATAAAAGCCGCTTTTTAGCCTACTTTAAAAAAATGAGCCTTCGTAAATATAACTAAAAAGCTTACTAACCTTAATACAATTTACTACTTTAACCTTACTTAATAACTATTAATTTAAATTCATATATCTTAAGAATACGGAGTAGCGGTTATAGCCTCTTACTTAAAAAAAGGCACGGAAGAAGATAAAAAGACGCTATTAGCTTAAATAAAGGTCTAGCTTATTCTTTACTTAAGCCGCGCCTTTTAAAGCGGAGAGCCTTAATACTAGCTTATAAAGCTTAAAGTAGCTAGTTTAGTATAAGTAGTTTATAGGTTATATATTATAGTACTATCTTAAAAAATACTATAAGTAGTTATCTTTACTAACTATACAAGTACTTATAGAATTATATGCTAAAACTCTCTATTTCTTATTAATATAAAATTTAATAATAAGCTAATCCTCGCTTTTTAGTACTTAAGCTAATTTCCGCTTAAAGTATACTATATCTTAAGCGTTAAAAACGTTATACTAAACGCTTTTTTACGTTTACTATATTAAGATAATAAGCTAGTATTCTTAAACGAAAAACAGAAATTAAAATATATTTAAGAAAATAAGATATTAAACTATGTATTTCTTTTAATAGAAGTATTAATTAAATTACCGCTCTGCTAAAGAATAATTAATAGATATATAAAGGATATATAGTAAATAAAGATTATTATATAGCTTAGCGATAAGGATAGTATCTTTAAACTCTTATTCTTTTAATTATAAGTGTTACTATACTTTATAAAAATAGTTAACGCTAAAGACTATATATTCTTAAGACTTATACTAAATATTTCTATACTAGCTATACTTATATATAGTAAGATTTATTTAAAAGCTTTTAAATCTTATAGCTTAATAGATATTAAAGTAAGGTTATAAATAACTACAATGCTTATTACTATAACTAAACTAACTAAAGTAAGATATTAAAATAGCTTATCTTAATTTAAAGCCCGCCGGTTTTATATTATATAATTATAATAAACTTTATTACTAGGCTTTTAGTAGTTTAAGCTATACAATCCTTATAAAAAGATCTTATAAAGAACTTCTTTAATATCTTACTAATTATAATTAATAAAATCTTAAAGAAATACCTCTTTATCTTAAGTAATAATTAGTTCATAGCGGAAAACTAAGTATAAGCGTAATATATTAAGCTACCCCGCGCTAATTAAAGGATTTTAAAAAGAATAATTTCTAATTAAGATATAAAGTTTACTTTAATATTTTAGCAGACTTTATAGCAAGCCTTTAAATTAAAGCCTTTTCTATTTACTACTTAGTACTTTTAAACTAACAGCTTATTAAAAAGGCGAAACTAAACTATAAATATCGGATTATAATTCTTAACTATTAATTTCTAAAACTTACGCTAAACTAATATACTAATCGCCTTTTAGTTTAGCTTTAATAATTGCTTCTTTTTAGTAATTTATATAGCCCTTAATAAACTTATTAAAAAAATAGGAATTAATAATAGCTTTTAGTTCCTTAATAACTATTCGTACTTATAAACCTAAGAGGTTTTATAAAAAGAAGCTAAGTTAGCTATTACTTATACTTAAGCTATTATAAAGAATAAATATAATAAAGAATACCGCTTATTAAAATTTAAGCCTAGCAATAAAGTTTATCTATAGCTTAATAAAGGTTATTATATTACGGATAGTAAACTAGCAAAACTTTAAGAAAAACGTACTAAGCTTTTAAAGTTATTATTAAAGTAAGATAGCTTATATATTAATTAAATATAAAAAGGTCTCTTAGTATTTATTTAGTCGTTTTAGTAGTATAACTACGCTTAGTAAATAAGGTAACTATATACTTAAGCTTAGTTTAAGATAAAGGGATACTTTACTTAAATAAGTAAAAAGTAAAACGAATTTTATAAAGCTATATAATAAAAGAAAACGGTAAAAAACTAAAAAAGAAGTTTCTTATAGCTTAAAAAGGCTAGCTAAGAAGCTATAACTTATAGGTAAATAAAAAGGCGGTCTTTTTATTAAAAATTATAAAAGCCTTTAAGAAAGCATAAAAGAAATTAACTACTTAAGTAGTTTAAATAAAAGTAAAATACGTAGCCTTTATAACTTAATATAAATCTTTTTAACTAAGAACATTAAGTAATTAACCTTAAGTATAAAACTTTAAGGCTATTATAAGTTATTAGAAACTATAACTTACTATGCTTAAGGTAATTAGTTATTTTAATAATAATATACCGCTATTTACTTTAAGTAATAAGGCCTTTTTAGCTTTATAATATACTTATTTAAATTCTCTCCGCTACCCGCCCTCTTGTCTTTCCTTTCTTCTTTTTATAACTATATTTCCTTATACCGCTAGCTTAAGCCCGCCGCACCTTACTTATATTTATATATTTAACTTTTTTTATATTAAGCTTATAATCCTTTAACTTTTATTTAAAGTCTTTTTATCGTTTAACGTCTTTTATAGCTAAAACCAGCTATTCTATAACTACTTTTTTAGCCCGCTTTCCTATAAGCTCTTATTCCTTTAATATAAAAGATATAAGTAAGCGTTTAAGCTTTATAAAAATAAGGCGGTTATTTTTTATAGCTTTAAGTCTTTAAGCGAGAGTTAAAACCTTTAAGTTTAAGCCTTTATATAAACTTATACTGCTTTTTATAGCCGCGCTAAAGCTAATAGATTTAACTTAAATTATAGCACTATAAAAAACGGCCTATACTACGTTTTTAAAATACTTAACTTAAATAACTTACCTTTTAGCTTTATATTATAGCGTAGTTTAAATAGCCGATTTTATAGTAACTTAGCTATACTTCTCGCTTAGCTTTTACTATTTAAAAGCCCCCGCCGCTTATATATTTTTTAAGGTATAGCTAGAAATCTTTATTAATAAAATAACTAGCTAATACTTAACGCCTTTAAGTTAGCTAACCTCGTTATAGTCTTAAGATTTATAGTAGCTATTATAGCTAGTAAGAACTTACTTTAGCTAAATAATTAAAACGATATCCGCGCTATCTTTAACTATATATTTTAAGCTTAGCTTAACTACTTTATAGCTAAGTTTATAGCGGCGTTTTAAGCTATTATAGCTAAAAATCTATCTAGCTTTATATATATTCTAGCCCGCGCTATAAAATCCCCGTCTTAGCTTATAATTACTATAAGTTTTAAAAGACTTATTTAGTCCTGCTTAGTAAATGCTTTTTCCTTTTACCGCTATACTTAGCCCGGCTATAAAAAGGTATATAAGCGCTTTATTATAATCTATTCGCTATCCTTTTTTAATTAAAGAAGATAGCGAGAACTAGCTTTATAATATATTTCGCCGCTTAATCTTATAAAAGCTACTAATAATAACTAATATAGTCCTTAATAAGCCTAGCTTTATAAGCCTATACTTTAGCGATAAGATTATAATAATTAAGAGTTTACGCTTAGCTATAAACTACGCTAAGTTTTACTTATAAGCTTATAAAAAGTCTTAATATAACTTAACTTTAACTTATATAATAAAATTCTTAGGCTTTAATATTTACCTTATTAGCTATATTAACTATATACTTTATATTATTACTTTTAAGGCCCTTTTTATAAAGAGGTTTTTTAAGACTATTAAATATATTTAAAACCTTAAGAGTAAGGAGTTAAGCATTAAGGCTATTAAAGACCTTATTACTTACTTTTAAGCGGGTATATTAACATTTAATACCTTAGTATTAACTATACTTATTAATATTAGCAGGATAGCTTATTCTTACTTTAATACCTTCTTAATTACTAAACGCGCGTTAATTAGCGGAAAGGTATAAGTAGTAGTATTATATAAAAAGGATAATAAGTTAAAAAGCTTAAGGATAAAAAGCGGGGGATAGCTATAATAGTAATAGTAAGTAAGATATAATATGTCGCTTATAAGCGGCTTATAAAGCTAATAAGTAGTGTAAGAAACTTAGTAGAAAATTAAAAACGGTATAAAAAGAAAGTAAGATAATTATATAAAATAAAGCCTAAATAAAGATAGTTTTTTATAATATATCTCTTTATAAATAATAGATATTTCTTAATATAAAGACTTCTTACTACTTAATAAGTACTTAAACGTATACTTAAAAAAAGTTAAAACCCTTATTATTAGTTTTAGCTAAATATACTAATTGCCTTAATAGAATAAAGACATATAACTAAATAAGTAGTAAGGATTTAAAATAAAGCCGCTTACTTATTATTTTAAGCTACTTAATTACTATTAGCTAAATAAGCTAAAAAACCTATTAAAAGAATAAAGATGATATATTATTAATATAGCGTAAAAACGCTATTACGAAGCTATTACTTAGCGCCCCCTTTACTTTATTTTTAATTTAAATTAATAAAGATATTAGCACTTTATTCTTACTTAAAAGAGTTATTATATAACTTAAACGGCTATACTTAAACTCCTTACTTTACTTTTAAAGAGCTTTAAAAAACCCCGTAATAAAAACGCTTAAAGTAAATATTATAAAAGCCTATTTAAGGAGATATAATAAATATTATTAATCGGACTTTATTAAGGTTTTTAAGATATAACTAAATAGGCTTAAGAGCTTATTTAATTATAGTTTATAATATTTTTAACTATAAAAATACTATAAAAACTACTAAGCGGACTCCGCTAATATCTTTAAAGGATATTTTAAGATTTTTATAGGATATATTAACTATATTTTAGCTTATTTTTAACTATAAAGATTCTTAAAAAGATATAAAATAAACTTTACTACGATTTTTAAGAGATATTTAAGGATATATAAAAGATTTCCTTAACTATAGCTTTTAGTATTTCTTACTAGGCTTATACTTAGTTTATTAAGTAATTTTATAAGAATATTTACGGTTTATTTACGTATTAACGATAAATAATAAGATAGTATAGTTAAAGATTTTTTTAAATTAGCTTAAAGAACTAAGTATAAAGTAGCTAACTATACTTTAAAGAAAAGATAAGCTTTTTACTCTTTTTAAACCCCTATACACGTTTATTTATAGTAATTAGTCCGTTATACTAGCTTAACTAGCAGTAATTAGTTTATAGTACCGGCTCTAACTAGTAGTAATTAGTTTATAGTACCGGCCCCGATTAATAATAATTAGTCCGTAGTGCTAGCCCCGACTAA
Organism: Ophiocordyceps robertsii; assembly: GCA_027405785.1. NCBI lineage: Eukaryota > Fungi > Ascomycota > Sordariomycetes > Hypocreales > Ophiocordycipitaceae > Ophiocordyceps > Ophiocordyceps robertsii. The sequence continues at coordinate 11,132 of JAPEBW010001158.1, read as the reverse complement.
TAGTAATTAGTCCGCGCCTTATCCTTTTATCTTTACGCTATAAAGCGTAGTATAAACTAAGGACTTATTTAAACTTACTATTAATAAAAACGTTTAGATTTATACTAAGGACTGAAAATATCTATTAAATGTTTAAAATATTCTTTAATTGTTTCTTTACTTTTAAAATAATAAAGGAGTGGTATATATTAATAAGTCTTAATATATATATATTCCCTTAGTAAAAAGATAGTAATACTAATTTGTTATATTAAGATTATATTTATTAAGCAATTAGGATAAAAAGGTAGTAAAAATAATATTCAGCTAGTAAACTAAATAAAGATAATTAAAAAAATCTTATAGGCCAACTTTATTTATAGCGCTAGTATTTATAGTCTTAAAAATAGTAAATAAAAAGGAAGAGGGAAAGGGAGTTATAAACCTTTAAAAGGTTAACGCTATTACTACTTTAAACGCTTACTTAATACCGCTTTAAAGTAATATAATTAAACGCTTTTAAGGAAAAAGGTTTATAAATATAGTAAACGTATAATCGTTTTTTTATTAGTTTTTAGTTTACTAAAACTACTAAGAAAGGTTTATAGTTATAAGCTATTATAAGCTAAAACGATCGCTTATAATACTTATAAGCTTATAAAACTCCTTAATATACATTTAAAGGTTTATAAATAATATTCTTTATAAGTACTAAGAATATATAGCGGCTTATATCGACGATATTAATATTTACTTTAATATAGCTTAAGAATACCTTTTATATTTAAAGGTAGTATTCCGCGCTTTTTATAATTATAATAATTTTTAATTTAAACTAAAGTTCTTTTTAGCATACCTATTTATATAACTCCTTAGATTTAAGGTAAACGCTATTGCCTTAATAAATATAAAGAAACGTATATAAGCCTTAAAGAATATAGCGTTCTTAATAAACTTTTAATAGCTTAAGAAATAACTTAGCTTTACCGGATATACTACGCTTTATAATATAAAGATAAGAGGATAAAGCGCGGACTAATTACTACTAGTTAAGGCCGGTATTATAAACGAATTACTACTAATTAAGCTAGTATAACGGACTAATTACTATATATAAATATATAAACAGGTTTAAAAATCATAAAAAGCTTATTTTTTCTTTAAAGTATAGCTAGCTACTATATAATTAATTCTTTAAGCTAATTTTAAGAATCTTAAACTATATTATCCTACTATTTATCGTTAATATAAAAATAAACTATCGATATCGTTATAAAATTACTTAATAAACTAAGTATAAGCTTAGTTAAAAACACTATAAATTATAATTAAGGAAATCCTTAATATATCTTTAAATATTCTTTTTAAATCGCGGTAAAGTCTATCCTATATCTTTTAAAGTGCTTTTATAATTAAGAATAGGCTAAACTATAATAAGAATATCCTATAAAAATCCTTAAATATCCTTTAAAAAAAATAGTAAAATCCGTTTAATAGTTTTTATAGTATCTTTTATAGTTAAAAACGTTATAAACTATAATTAAATAGGGTTTTAAGTACTTATAATTATATCTTAAAACCCTTAGCTGCGTTTAACTAATAATATTTATTATATCTTTTTAAGCGAGCTTTTATAGCGAGAACTTTAAGTATTCTTATTATAGGGTTTTATAAGGCTTCTTAAAAGTAAAGTAAACAGTTTAAGTATAGCTATTTAAATTTTATAATAACTCCTTTAAGTTAGAAAAAAAAGCTAATATCCTTCTTTATTAAAAAAAAAATAAAGTAAAGGGAGCGCTAAGTAATAACTTTATAGTAGCGTCTTTATACTATATTAATAATATACTATTCTTACCTTTTTAATAGTCTTTTCGGCCTATTTAGCTAATAGCGGCTAAGTAGCTTAAAATAATAAGTAAGCGGTTTTATTATAAATCCTAACTATCTCTTTAATTATATATATTTATCTTATTAAAGCGATTAATATATTTAGCTAAATATACTAATAAGGTTTTAAACTTTTCTTTAAGCGTATATTTTAGCGTTAATTAAATAATAAAAAAGTCTTTATATTTAAAGATATTTCTCTTTTTATAGTAGGATATATTATAAGAGATTAGCTTATTTAAGCTTTATTTTATATTACTATCTTACTTACTCTTTATACTATTTTAAATCCTTTACTAAGTTTTCTATTTTACTTACTAGCTTTATAAGCCGCTTATAAGCAAGATATTATATTTAACTTTTTATTACTCTTATAGCTAGTCCTTACTTTTTATTACTTAACTCTTTAACTTATTATCTTTTTTATATAGCGCTACTACTTACGCTTTTCTACTTATTAAAGCGCGTTTAGCTACTAAGAAAGTTTTTAAGTAAGGTTAAGTTATTTTACTTATAGTAATAAGAATAGTTAATATTAAAGTATTAAATATTTATATTCCCGCTTAAAAGTAAGTAATAAAGTCTTTAATAGCTTTAATACTTAACTTTTTACTTTTAAGGTTTTAAACGTATATAAAAGTCTTAAAGAACTTCTTTATAAAAAGGGCCTAAAAAGTAAGAATATAAAGTACTACGCCTTATAGTATAAGGATAAGGGGATAGGGCGCGGACTAATTACCGCTAGTAAAGGCTAGTATAATAAACTAATTACCGCTAATCTAAGCTAGTACTATAAACTAATTACTGCTAGTCGGGCTTATATAATAAACTAATTACTATATATAAACGTATATAAAGGTTTAAAAATAGTAAAAAGCTTATTTCTTTTTAAAGTATAGCTAGCTACTTTATACTTAGTTCTTTAAGCTAATTTTAAGCATCTTTAACTATTTTATCCTTTTATTTATTATTAATATATAGAAAAACTATAAATATCCTTATAAAATTACTTAATAAACTAAGCTTAAGCCCCGTTAAAAATGTTATAAACTATAATTAAGGAAATCCCTTAAATATCCTTAAATATCCTTAAAAAATCGCGGTAAAGTCTATCCTATATTTTCCGAGGTGCTTTTATAGTTAAAAACGGGTTAAACTATAGTTAAGATATTTAGTAAAAATCGTTAAATATCCTTTAAAGATACCGGCGGAATCCGCTTCGTAGTTTTTATAGTATTTTGTATAGTTTAAAATATTATAAACTTAGTTAAATAAGCCTTTAAGCCTTTATAGTTATATTTTAAAACCCTTAGCGGGGTTTAACTAGTAATATTTATTATATCTCTTTAAGTAAGCCTTTATAGTATATGCTTTAAGCGTTCTTATTATAGGGTTTTATAAAGCTTCCTTAAAAGTAAAGTAAAGAGTTTAGGTATAGCCGTTTAAATTTTATAATAACTCTTTTTAATAAAAAAGAAAAGCTAACGTCTTTATTAGTTTAAAGTAAAAATAAAGTAAAGGGGGCGCTTATTAATAGCCTTATAATAGTATCTTTATACTATATTAGTAGTATGCTATCCTTATTCTTTTAATAGTTTTTTCGGCTTATCTAGCCGATAATAGCTAAGTAGCTTAAGATAGTTAAAAAGTAGCTTTATTATAAATTCTTATTGCTTATTTAGTTCTATATCTTCGTTTTTATTAAAGCGATTAGCGCGTTTAGCTAAAACTTATAATAAGGTTTTTTAACTTTTCTTTAAGGCGTGCGCTTAAGTACTTATTAAGTAGTAAGAAGTCTTTATACTAAAGAATATTTAAATTCCTTAATAAGATATATTATAAAAGATTAGCTTTATTTAAGCCTTATATTATATTATTATCTTACTTACTCTTTATACTATTTTTAACTCTTTACTAAGTTTCTTATACTATATACTAGTCTTATAAGCCGCTTATAAGTAAGATATTATATCTTACTTATTATTACTATTATAGCTATCCCCCGCTTTTTATTACTAGGCTTTTTAACTTATTATTCTTTTTATATAGCGCTATTACTTATACCTTTTTACTAACTAACGCGCGTTTAGCTACTAAGAAAGTATTAAGGTAAAGGTAAGCTTTCTTATTAATACTAATAAGTATAGTTAGTATTAAAGTATTAAATATTAATATTCCCGCTTAAAAGCAAGTAAAAAGGCCTTTAATAGCCTTAATAATAAACTCTTTACTCTTAAGGTTTTAAATATCTTAAATAGTTTTAAAGAACCTCTTTATAAAAGGGGCCTTAAGGGTAAAAATATAAAATACATAGTTAGTATTATAAATAAGGCTAATATTAAAGCCTAGGAATTTTATTGCTTAAGTTAAAGTTTAGTTATATTTAAACTCTTCGCAGGCTTATAAGTAAAACTTAGTATAGTTTATAGCTAAGTAAAAACTTCCGATTTTTATAATCTTATTATTAAAGTATAGGCCCGTATTAAGGGCCTGCGTATAAGTATTATAAGCTATGCTATAAAAAGAGCTATAGTTATACTATAGCGAATAACTTAAAGTTAGGCTAACATATAGCCGAAGTCGTATAAGACTTTACTTAAACTTAGCTTAAGTTCGACTTAAACTTAACTTAAGTATAGGCTACTTAAGTAACCTTTATAAAGTACGAAGCTATATAGCTTAAATAAAGATTTCCCCCTTCCCTCTTTAGCTTTAAATAAATAATTATTCGGCTACGTATTACTAAACTAATATTAAAGGCCTACGTATACTTAGTTTAATAACATATAGCTAAATAATTATTTATTTAAAGCTAAAAAAGGAAGGGAGAAATCTTTATCTAAGCTACGTAGCTTTATACTTTATAAAGATCGCTTAAGTAGCTTATACTTAAGTTAAGTTTAAGTCGAACTTAAGCTAAGTTTAAGTTAAGTCTTATATAACTTTTGCTATATATTAGCCCGACTTTAAGTTATTCGCTATAATAGAACTATAGCTTTTCTTATAATATAGCTTATAATACTATCCCCTTTTTAAGCTATCGCGTATTAAGGTATATAACGTTAGCGCCCCGCCCCCCCCGCTCCGCGCTTAATGTTAATTAGTATAATCGTCTTTATTATACTTATAATTATATACTAACGCCTCCTTTAAATAACGTTATATTAAGGCGTTAAATATGTTATATACTTACCTATTCTCGCCGCTATGTTATCCTTAATAGCGCTAAGGTAGTATAATATATCTCCTTTACGTACCGCTAATATTAGTGCTTAAAGCATATCTTGCTTTCCCGCCGCTTATAGTCCTTAAGTATAAATACTTTTTTTCTTTCCCTCTCCCTCTTTTTTTTCTTTTCTTTCTTTAATTACCAATCTACTTACGCGCGCGCCCCCTCTTATAATAGCTTCGCTACGCCGCGCCTTAATATATCTACTATTACCCCCCCCGCCCTATCTCCCGCTATATCGTAAGCGTTTACCTATCCGGCGCCCCTAAGCACGCCTAGCGACTATACGCTACCGCCTTTATATTAGTCTTCGCGCCTACTATTATCGCTTAATAAGCGGAGCGCGATATATAGTATAACTATATAGCGCCCCCCTTACTTTATATATATTAAATATATAGCCTTTCTTAATACGGATACTTAGTATAAAGCTTATTAAAATTAAGCCTTACCTTATACTTATAATTATTTTACTTATACTTACGCCGGATTACGCTATTTACTTATATATCCCCGTTTTTAGACTATATATAATATAATGCTAACGCGATATTAGTATACTAATAATATAGTTACCGCCGCGAACGCGCTTTAAAATTATACGTCTTAAATAACGTTTAAGGATTACTATACCGACTTATATATATATTTTTTAATCCTTAATAAACGCTAGCTAGAAGGATATTATTAATAATTACTATAATATATAGAGTTAGCTTATACTATAATTATAACGCGCGAAGCTTAAATATACCTTAATATTTAAGGTTAATCTATTAATATTAGTAAGTAATAAGTAGTTTACTTTAATTAAGTCGTAGTTTCTTATATATCCTATTTATATTTACTTTATATCTTATTATATCTTATTATATCTCTTATCTATCTTATCGTTATTTATACTTAGTGCGCGTTTATAGCGTATCCTCCTTATACTTATTGTTTAAAATCGTCTTAATGTTTACTAAGCGTAGCTAAAAACCTTTTTTTATTTTTCTTAGTTTTCCTCCTTTTTTCCGCTACTTCCCTTATCTTATCTCCTACTCCTTAACTTAGCTTACTATCGTCCTTCCGCCTTGCCCTTATTGTTTTTTATTATGTTACTATATCGTCTCTTAAATTCCTTTAAAGCGATTATATCTTAAAAGTCGCTAATTAGCTACTATATTAAGTTAGTATACTTATACTACTTTATTAAGACTTAGCGCTATCTCCCCTTTTTAATCTATCTTTACCGGGCCTACTTAATCTTTTTTACGATATACTTTAGTTCGTTATTTTCCTTAATTACTAATAGTAGCTAGTAGTTATTAACTACTTAGCTTAGTAAAAGGTTACCCGCTATATAGCGGAGGAACTTTATATATAGTCTTTTAAATACCCTCCTTAATATATTAAGCTTTACTATATATAAGCTAACTACCTTTATTATAGTATACTTTTAGTATAGCTAGTTAAGCTTTTAATAAGGCTTATTTATAGTATACTTCTTTATATTTAGCTATACTTTATCGCTTACTTAAAGTCTTTCCGCTAGTATATAAAACCGGTTTACTATCTCTTTTTATCTTACTTATAACGCGGCGATTGCCGTTAAAAGGAAGTTAGCGACTTCTTTTATCCTTTATATAAAGCTTTATACGCTCTCCGCGTTTAGTATAAGCGGTCCCTTTTCTTATACGATTTAAATCGGCTTAATATTATACTTATATATAGCGAAGAAAAGGCTTATACTTATTATTTAAATTTCCCGATTATTAAGCGCCGCTTAAGTATAAGGTAGCTATACCCTTTAGTTATCTTACTTATAGTAAATATATACGCGGAGGTATGCTTATACCTCTTAGTTTGCGTGCTTTATTGCCTTATCGGTTTATAAGTAATAAGCTAAACTTAGTTTCCTTTAAACCTTAGTTTATTAATAAAATTCCTTTTAAAATTACTTAATTTAGTTTATCCCTTAATTTAAGATAATTAACTTTAGTATTTTATAAAAGCGGAAGTAGGATTATAAGAACTTTATAGCGTATACTACTACTTTTATTATTAGTATCGCTTTTAAAGTTATCGCTTTTATTAGCCGGTTTATTATTACTTAAAGGTTTTAAAAGCCCTTAGTCCTTATTAGTAGTAAGTTAACTATAAAGTCTATTATTAAGTAGATAAATAGCTATATAAGGGGTAGTAATAATTAAAGAAGCCCTTTTTAAAGTTACTTTTAAATATACCCCTTACTATATAGCCCGTAGTTTATAATAAGCTAGCGCACTATTAATAACTAGCTTAGTTAAAAGAACTCTTAAGCTAATATCGCAAGCGTCTCCTCGCGCCTTAAGTATCTTACCGCTATTAAGTTATATATCCGCTAAGCGATTAATACTTAAAGCTCGTTTAGCTTTTTATCCTCCCCCTCCTTAAAGTATTAAGCCTTACTTAGCACTTAAAGCTAGTCTTTAAAGTAAAGGCGCCCCTTTATATTAATTATATACTTACTTACTTAAACCTTTAATTACTATTTTAAGGTAAGCGATTAATCGCTATTCCGTACTACTTAAAATATTACTTAGTACTCCTTATTTTTTTTTAATATTATTATTTACCGCTCTTATATTTTTTGCTTATTAAATACGTAGGCCGTGCTTATTTCTTAAGTGCGTCTTAGCTTAAGTTTATATTAAGTTTTAGCTAAACTCCGCTTTTATTTACCTTACTTTTATTTTAAAGTATAAAGTTATCCGCTTTATATATATAAGCAATTAACTTTATATTCCCTTCCCTTACTTATATTATCGCGATAATACGCTCTTTTTATACTAATCGTTATAAAAGGTTTATATACTTACTATTAAAAAGGACTTAACGTCTTATTAATCGCGCGCTATTTAGGATTATCTATACTATATATCTTATTTCCTTTTTATTAAATGCCCTTTTTAGCTTATCTTAATTGCGGCGCGATAAAGCGTTAAGGACTACTACTAACTTGCTTAAGCGGTATTTTAATATAAAGTTATATAAAGCAAGCTTTATTGCTTATTTACTTTACTTCTTATTTAACTTTCTCTTTATTATAAAGTACTTTAAATTCCTATAATCTATTAATACTATAAACGCTAGTATATTATATAACTTTACCTTTTAAAAGTCTAAGTATTATATAATCGCGAGTAACTCCTTATTATAAATTAAGTAGTTATACTTCGCTATATTAAGTCGTTTTAAAAAGAAACTTACTAAGTATTATATCCTATCCGGTCTTATTTATATTAGCCGGCTGCTTATTATATATTTAAAGTAGTCTATCTTTAAGTATATTTCCCTTTTAAAGTTATATAGCTATAGTACTAGCATATTATAAAATGCTTTTTTAATAAACTTAAACGCGGCTTAGTGCTTATTAGTTTATAAGAACGTTGCGTTTTTTTTATAAAGGCTGTTTAAGTACTAAAAGGCTTTAGCATAAAGTAAGATAAAAGTATAATAGTAATTTATAAACTTAAAGAAGTTCCGAACGCCTTTTACGTTCTTTAGCGCTTACTATATTTAAATAGCTTAGATCTTTTTTAAGTCGTACTAAACCTTACCCCTAGCTTATATAATAAAGCTTAAGTACTTTACTTTTTTTATTATAAAGTTATATTTTTAAAGGTTTAGTATAAGGCCTACCTTTTATAACTTTTTAAGCACCTTTACTACTTTATTTTAGTAGTTATAAAGCAACCTTAATAAGTAAATTAAAACGTTATTTATATACGCTATAACGAACTTATAAAAGTAGTCTTTTAGCACTTAGTTAATATAGCGTTAAAAGGTAGCTAGCGTTCTTATAAAGCTAAATAAGTATACTTACTACTTAAATAGTCTAAACTTTATTTAAAAGGCTATCTTAAACTTATAGCCCTCCGTAATTTTAATCTTATAAAACGCTATAATAACGTTAAGTTTTATAAACTAATATACCTTCGCTAGTATCCTTAGCGTTTTTATAATTAATAGTAGTATATATGTTACGGAATCTAAACGGCTACGCACGGACTCCTTACTTTACTCTTAAGGAAGCCTTATAAAACCCCGCGATAAGAACGCTTAAAGCACGCACTACGAAGGCTCGTTTAAGGAGATACGATAAATATTACTAGTTAGACCCCGCTAAGGTTTCCGGGATATAACTATAGAGGGTTAAGAGCCTACTTAACTATAGTTTACGATATCTTTAACTAAGGGAGATACTATAGAAACTATTAAGCGGATTCCGCCGGTATCTTTAGGGGATTTCTAAGGATTTCCGCGGGATATCTTAACTATAGTTCGATCCGTTTTTAACTATAAAAGCACCTTAAAAAATATAGGATAAACCTTACCGCAATTTTTAAGGGATATTTAAGGATATTTAAGGGATTTCCCTAACTATAGTTTATAGTGTTTTTAACCGGGCTTATACTTAGTTTATTAAGCGATTTTATAAGGATATTTACGGTTTATTCTATATACTATAAATAGTATAGTTAAAGATCCTTAAAATTAGCTTAAAGAACTAAGTATAAAGTAGCTAGTTATACCTTTAAAAATAAATAAGCTTTTTACTATTTTTAAACCCTTATATACGTTTACGTATAGTAATTAGTCCGTTATACCGGCTTAACCGCTAGTAATTAGTCCGTAATACCGGCTTTAATTAGCGGTAATTAGTTTATAGTACCGGCTTTAACCGGCGGTAATTAGTCCGCGCTTTATCCCCTTATCCTTATACTATAAGGCGTAGTAAATAGTAGTAATTTCTACTTATTTAAACGGAAATCCCTTAAATATCCGCTAAGCTAAAAGCGATTATATCGCACGATTAAGTACTTATTTTATAAGAAGTTAAATACTAAACGATATTTTCTTTAGTAAGAAGCTCTTATTAGCCTTTAAGTTTAACCTTAATAATAAGCACCTTTTCCTTAACGCGCTTATAATAAAACTTAGAGATAAGTAAGCTATAAAAACGGAAAAGGCCGCGGCCTATTAAATATACCGGTTTAATAATCTCCTTTACCCCTTTTTAAGGTACTATACCGCGATAGCCTATAGAGCTAAATAAGACGTAAAATAAGTCTTACTTAGCTAAGCTAAGACTACTACCTTTTAAGAGGCAATCCGCTTTTAAAATACTAATAAAGGATAAACGATAAAACGATAAAATCTATATAACTAAGTAAACTAAATTTAGTATTACTTAAATAGATCGATTATCCTTTAAATAAAAGAAGTAAAGATAAGCTAACCTTAAAACTATTTAGCTTCCCGCTTATTAAATACCCTCCGGATTAAGCTTATAATAAAGTTACTCTTTCCTTAAGATAATAAGCTTAGCGGATATTTTTACTATATACTACTAATAAAGTTTAGCTTAAAGGCCTTAACTGGAAATCCGCTTTAGAGGATACTTAGTAGTTTCTTAGTTTAGTATTACTATTTAGCCTCGTTTACTATAGCCGCGCTAATTAAAGCATTTTCGGGACTTTTAATTAATAAAAACGAGCCTCTTATACTAAGGGCCTTATAGTATACCGGATTCCGGGATACGTATAAAATAAAAGGTTAAGCACTTAGCGAGAGTATTAAGACTAAGACCTTAATAATAAGCGACGAGGATATAGTAAGCGATACTCTTAGCGGGCTAAACCTATCTATACTAAGCGCGTAAATACTAAGACTAAGTATAGCCTTAAGCCCTTAAATATAAATAGTAGTAATATTAAACGAATAATTCCTTAGTCTCCTTTAAGTATTAAGAAAAGAAAACGCGCTTACTAAGCCTTAAGAAAAACCTTAACTATAAGCTAAGGATATAGGTAGATTTAACCTATTAAGACCTTTAAAAGCATCCTTTAATAAAGTTTAAGAAGATAATAAGGCTAGTATATTTTAAGGAGTAAACCGTTTTATTAACTTTATCCGCTAAAACGCTAATAAAGGCAAGGCTTATACGGATAAATTAGCTATTTAATTGCCCTCCTTCCTTTAAAGAAGTATAGCGGAATAGTATTTTAAG
>JAPEBW010001157.1:0-29510 GCA_027405785.1 Ophiocordyceps robertsii | reverse complement strand
CCATGACGCTCATCACTCTTTGACCGGTGGATGAGCGAGCAAAACTGACGTCTGCCCACAGCCTTGGGCGATGGCACCACCCTCGCGTCTCAGACTTGTCGAACCCTTTATTTTCAGTTTCAACTTTTCTCTCTCTTACTTTACCCCCCCCCGGCCGGCCGTTCCTAGCCGTCCTCGTCAAGTGCCGCGCACTAAAAAAGAGGAGACGGAGTGGCCCCGAGAAGCTGCCGGGGTGCTCATGGCGATGCTTTTAGATTTCTGCCCGTGCGCTCCTTTGACTGTGTCAACGGCTGGCTTAGGGCGAGCACGCCATGGTCATGGGTCCGTAATGCGGTGGAAAGCTCGGAACGCCGGAATTCGAGGCCGGCGCCGATTGGCCCTGCCGGAATATGGGGCCGGGGTCCGTCCTCCTCTGCTAGCTCCCCGGCTCTGTCAAAACCCAGCAAAGCGCCTTGATCCGACGTCTTCTTCGGTGCCGCGGCCCACCCCAAAAAGGCCACCGTCTTTATCCGCCAGGAGACGGCCAAAAGGACAGCAGGCCGTTGGGCAACCAAACAGGCCATGCTCCTAGCCGGAAACGGCATTGCTCCCGCATCGCCACCACCGGAAAGCATCGGTCCCCTCTGCGGTGGAGCCGATGCAAATTGAATCATGGCAGCTCGCGAGTCCACTTATGTATAACCTAGTCGAACGAGCCCTTACTCGCCGTCGACAACCACTTTACTCCGCATTTGCAGCAACTAGATTGATAGGCATGCCGGGATGCGCGAGCTGAGGCAGAGGAATGATCAAGTAAGCATCCCGCTCTGGCCCCGGTGGGCGCGCGCGCATCGTCATGCCGGGGGGGAGCCGTCTATACATAGCTCGACACCTTTCTCCTTTGGTCACTCGTGACACGAAAGGGATCAAGAGGGGATGCGAGGACGGACGGACAGACAGACAGAGACAAAAAAACAAAGGTGGAAAAAATCCGATGGCGAAAAGCTTGCGCCCTCGTGGTTCGTTGTACGTACATACATGCATGCCTACATACCTACATACCTACATGCCTACCTACCTACCAGGGGCTCGACTATTATACCTCGAGTTTACATGTATACGACAGGGTATCTCGCAGTCTCTCTGCCCGTGTACATACAGAGGATGCATGTACATGGATGCGAGAGAGCCAGCCCATGGCCGCCGCATTCTTCCCCCCGGCTGCTTCTATCCCTCGCAAATTCTCTCTGCCTCGGGCACTGTGCATACATGGTTATATTGCAGTTGCATGCCTATGCGGGTGGGCAGATGTTGACGCAACACGGACGGGGGAGGGTCCGTCCGTCTCTGCTTCGTGGCCCTGCTCCCTCCGACGTCGAGGAACACGACGACTGGCTGGGTCTGGCACCAGGCTTGACAGAAACCCTCAAGTCCAACAGAGCCATGCTAGACGTCTCCGGCCTGCTCACCGGACACAGCAGCACTGATCCCTTCTCCGAGACGGCCCGCCGTTGTGAGCCCGTGCTCACTCCCACCGGCTTCGACCCGTGCGAGGGGTTAAAATCAAAATGAAATACACAACGTGTTGGGACGGCCATGGCTGGACACGTGGCCTCTTTCTGGAACACCTGGAAGCCACGTTTCCATCTCGTCTCCACGCGTGGTAACGGGGCCAGCCATCCGTCCCATGGCGACCATGAGGCCGGTCGACTTCAGACACGGGCCTTGTTCACACACTTGCCCTTGTATTTGTCGACGACTGCCAAGGAAACAAGGATGATGGCCAGTCTCCTCATGTTCTTGCCAGGAGCCTGCGTCTGCGAAACGAGGCTTCCAAGGCTCCGTCAGCTGAGACCCGAAGCAGCCCTGCATCGCAAACTCTGAAATACCAACAACCGCACCGGATCAGACCATCTTCCTCCGAGGAAAACCCACCAGAGCTCGTTTGCTGGACGGTGCTGCCTGGTTGCCCAGCACCACGACAGCCGAGCAAATGTGCATCGTGAGACGCACACCGTCGTGTCCTCGTGGCCCATGTTCGTCACGCCTGGCCGCAGCGGCCCTCTCGCGCACCAACGTCACATGGCCAGCTTGCCAGCTTGCAGAGGTGTGTCACGATGCCAACCTCCAGACGTGGCAGCAGCGTTCCTTGGCATGTTTTCGAACTCTGTCCTTGTCCCTTGCTTTTCAAACCCAAGCATGGGAGACCAGTCCTGTCATCCCTAGCCGCCTGGCGTCCATGAGCTGATGGAGCCAAAACTCTCGTCGACAGCTCTGCATCCGCTCCAGGTAAAACTGCGCGCAGACGCCTTCATCGCACCCCCTAGAAACGTCTGCCTTGTACTGCTCCAGAAACCCCGACGTCATGCTGTTGAGTTGACGAATCACCAAAGGATCGGCCACCACCACGTCAGGCTGCGCGTGGTTGGGAAGCCGCGATGAAACGACTTGTTTCGAACAGCTGAGTGATATTTCGGTCGCCACAACCTCACCATGGTTCGAGCTGCCTTGGTCTGTACCCTGTGCAGACTGGGAGGGCGGTTCACCACACACACACGGCGAGCTCGTGGTTCTGCGAGACTCGTCTCGGTGATCCTTGTGCCCCTTGCCAAGCTCTGGTTGATATCCGAAGTCTTGCGGCGGCAATGCCCGTTGGCAGTTTGCATCCCGCGCATTGTTCGAGCCCGCGCTCGAGCTTCGTCTAGGCGCACCATCCCTTATTTGCGCAAATGGAAGATCACGACGCTGGGGCATGTGATCTCGAAAACTCGAAACCGCCTCAGACGCCTGCCCCTGTTCCTTTTCAAACATGGTCGGCGGCGTGTCAGCTTGCGTGAAATCCGTAGGCCTGTCACGACTTGGCAGACTTGGCGGTGCCCCCAGCTTACGAAAGTCATCGTGTGCCCTCCACTCGGACGAGGACTGGGATCGAAGAATAGGCGGGTGGCTGGGTCGAGGTGCCTTGCGATTCGCTTCCGCGGGATACGCAGGATGTCCTGAATCAGGCATGACATGTCCATCTGGAGAAAAGGAGTTTCTTAATGGAGAGCTCACCCGAGGTCGATGCAAGTCTCCACCGTACTTGCTGAGGAACAAGTTGTAGGGGTTGAGAAGCTGTGACGCCTCGTCCGAGGTCCCGCCCCGCTGGAAGAGGTGTGGTGTATCGTTCACGGGAGGACTTGCGAGTGCGTCTGGCTTCTGAAGATCTCTACGAGTCGGCCCAGCCGGGAGGTGGGGCTGGAATGGAAATGGCGACAAGTTGTTGGAGCTGAGTAGAGACGTAAATGCCCATCCGCTGCGAGACTCGGGGCCATGGTCCATGTGCAGACCCGAAATGGGCGTGACGGAAGAGAGGCGGGGTCCCAGGCTGATGGCCGGTTGATGATGTGCCAGTTGCTCGCGAGGAGGGCTCGAGAATTGTCTCGGTCCTGGCTGGTCCCCGATGGCGAAGCCAGACTTCCTGAGCATACACATCGAGAGGCTAAAGTCTCGGGCGTCTTGGAACGCGGCCAGAATCTCATAATGCTGCGCAGGAACGCTGACAACCAATCGCAAGGCAACCCTATCGGCAGTGATTGCATCCGTCACACGGCGGGGATCGCGCAGGAGATCGGATATTCTGATGGCCAGCTGCGGCGCAAATCAGCCGCCCATCCAGCCGCGCCTCGAAGAAGGGACAAATGTACCATCTCTCGGAGGGCGCAGTGAATGAGGAGCATGAGGCTATCACGACCCGTGTCCCTCGACCGATGGCAATCCAGAGTCAACGTCATGCCGCCGACAAACTGCCCGGCTTCATAGACGCTCGTCTGCGTGCCATCTCGGACCTCGAGGCGCTTGAGGGGACACGCAGAGACTGGCGAGGCTGGTCGCGACATGGTTGATGGCGTCGAGAATGGCGAGAAGACGTCAAACTCGTCTGCAGTCACGACGACGCGGCAAGTCCAGGTCTGGATGGGGCGCGCACGTGGAATGCAGCCGATTGGCGCCGGGCGGGTCACGTGGAGATAGGATGGGCCGGCGCAGCCCTGCATTTTCGTCGCCATCGCGCCAACGAGGCGGCCTTGGTGGCCCGGCAGTTGAGCGTCGAATCCGAGAGCCCGGCTCCAATAACAGTACGTCAGCGACTGTCGACCTGCCTGGTCGGTCCGAAGCCTCAGGATTGCGTCCTCCCTTGGATGCTGCTTCGCCGG
Organism: Ophiocordyceps robertsii; assembly: GCA_027405785.1. NCBI lineage: Eukaryota > Fungi > Ascomycota > Sordariomycetes > Hypocreales > Ophiocordycipitaceae > Ophiocordyceps > Ophiocordyceps robertsii. The sequence continues at coordinate 25,338 of JAPEBW010001157.1, read as the reverse complement.
CCAGACTCGGCCCCACGCAACACGACCAGCCAGACCGACGGCCAAGTTGGCGACGCGAAAAGAGGCCGGCCCAGAGGCGCTTTGAATACAGCTCGGACAAGGCAGTCGCATTTGGTCTTCATCAGGTGCCGGGGACGCCTCAATTGGCGGCTGCCAAGATGACGGCCTCGCCGCAAGAGGTGCAGATGCACAGCATCGAGCGCACGCCCGAGTATGAGGAATTCATGGTCAAGCTCCGCGAGTACCATGCAAAACGCGGGACGATACTGGACCCGGAGCCCAAGGTTGGCATGATTCACCTGGACCTGCACAAGGTCTTCCATCACATCGTCGCAAATGGAGGTTATGATAAGGTATCGGAGGAGAAGTTGGCCTGGCGACGAATGGCTGCCGAGCTGGGCCTCTTCTCCAACAACGAGGCCTCGACCGCCTTTTCCCTCAAGGAAAAATTCTACAAGAACCTTTCCGCCTTTGAGATCAGCACCATCCACGGCAGGGAGCCGCCGCCAAAGGACATTCTCGAGGACGTCACGGCCAAGGGTGCCGGCCTCCTGACGCGCACCCGCGAAAACTTTCGAGGCAAACGGGACGGCAACGTGAATGCCACCGACTCTGCTGCCTCGGGCGACGACGGAACTCCCACGCGCGAGCGCCCCGCTGCCGAGATTCCAACTTCCAGCGCGCGAGCCTCCCGAGGCCTGCGCGAGGCCCCTCCCCAGAGAGTCATCTTCCAGCCCGACACGGGGTCGAGTCGAGCGACGAGGCACTCCAACAACCAGCAGCAGGCCCATGCCGCCTCGCCCGCTGCTACGAATCAACCTCCGCCGCCGCCGAATCATTCAGGCATGCAGCCCATGCCCCATGGAGGCGGCCACCACCCTACGGGGCGCGGCCCGTCCATTATGCATCATCCGCCGAATGGCGACAACATTTCTCAAACGGTCCTGTCGTACCAGCCGAAGCACCTGAGGCCTCTGCCGCTCCGGGCTGTGGCAACGCCCGCCAGTGCTCCCCACGAGTTCCAAAGGAGTCGCCTGCCGCATCGCCCGGCCCCCATGGATCCCGCCGGTCGCCAGCCCATGCTCCCCGGCAGTGAGTGGCACCCGTTCAAGACTTGACGCGCATGCTCTTTGCTGACCTTTGTTGCCTCTGTAGCTGGCTTTGACGGGCCCAACATCTACACTCGCTGCCTCAACGCCCTCCGGTCGGGCCTCCCTGCCGAACAGGCGTTTGCCCTCAACCACCTGGTCAAGATATCTTATGAGCGCGGGGACAAGTACAGGTTTGATGCCTTTCCCGGGCTTGCCGAAGGCCTCGTCGACAAGGCACTTCAGATCGGGAGCTTCTTCTATCATGTCCAGTGGACCGTTTCGTGGGACTCGTACGTCGAAGACGGCGACGTTGGCTGCTTGGACGGCAACAATGGGACACCCGACATACTGGACCGCATCCAGAGTCTGGTGGAAAGAGATGTTCCCGAAGCGCTGCAGACCGAGGCGTACGCCGACGAGCTCGTCCTCATCACCGAGGCCGTCTTGACGATACGCAACATGGTGACGCTGCCCGAAAACGCCCACAACATGTCCGACTTTTGTCCTCTCAAGGACTTGGTGTGCATTATCGCGCACCTGCCGGCCAAGGACTCGCTCATCGAGATCAAGCACATGGCACTGGACATTGCGGAACAGCTGACCCCGTTCATGGCGCTGGAAGCCGACGATGCTCTCTACAAGACGCTGCTTTCCCAGCTTGCCTCGGAAGACCGGGGGACGATCCTGACGGCTTTGCGCGCCCTTGGCCGCATCTCAATGAACCTGGATGCCACCAACAGCCTCGCCGACGTGACGCCCGAGGCCCTGCGACGGATGGCCAACTGGCTGCTGCTGAACGACGACGAGCTGATTGATGCCTGCCTGGATTTTTTGTACCAGTACACGGCCGTGGTCCCCAACCTGGACCTTCTCATCCGATCGACGACACCAGAGAACCTCGTCGACCACCTCGTCCGCCTACTGTCCCACGGGGCGCGCAAGTCGCAGAGGGAGTACATCTTGTACCCAGAGCAGAGGCTGCCGGCGCGCGACGAGATTGCGCCGGTGCCTGAAGATTTGCTGCAGGAGATGATGAAGCTCGAGGAGCCGGATCGTGTCCACCGCTGGGTCAAGTGCTTCTTTGACGAGGACCAGAACTCGTTTGTCACGCAGCTCGCGGCGTGGCAGGCATACCAGTCGGCCTTTGCCGGGCCGCTGAAGACGGCGAGCAAGGCTATGATCACGCCCGCCGACTTTATCCGCAGCAGCACGTCCGTGTACAAGAACTCGAATGCTCAGGTGCTCCGGGAGCCCGGCGAAGCGCAGCAAAAGTTTATCATCCACGGCATCCGGGCCAGGGCTCGCCCGCTCAGCTTCGACGGTACCGAGTACGGGAGGTGTTTGTGGGCGACGAACCCGGAGAAGAAGAACGAAAAGTGCGGGCAATTCTACCTGAAGCCAGAGCAGATGGGGGAGCACATCCTGACGGCGCACCTTAACGAGGAACGCGGCGAGGGAGGACAGTTTGGCAACGAGGAGAGGGAGTTTAGATGCACGTGGGGCGAGTGCTTCAAGTACGAAAAGGCGAGCAAGATGCGGCTGCGGGACTTTGCGCGGCACATCAACACGCACATCCTCGCGCTGCTGCCGAGCCACGACACGCCGAGCAAACGGACGGCCAAGGCGTGGGTGATTCCAGCCAAGACGCTGGCGGTGACGGTGGAGGAGACGATGACGACGCGGGACGAGAGGAACCCCAACGCGCCCCCGCAGGCGGCAGGGATCCCGCTGAGCGCGGTGCTGGTGCTGCGCAACATTGCGCGCAACGTGGTCAAGACGGAGGTGGAGGAGGAGCTGGTGAAGCAGCAGCAGGCGAAGGGGACGGAAGGGGGCGGGTGGAACGAGAGGCTGTTCCGGCCGGCGCTCCCGCGGCTGTTTGAGATTTTGACGGAAAACAAGGCCCTGGTAAGTGCTGGTTTGCGGGGTCGCCAAGAGGGGCCAGAGGCGGTGGCTAACGTGCGACAGGGCCCGTACATTGCGTCGTTGCTGGACCTGATCCGGACCGAGGCCGAGGAGGAGCAGGACGAGGATGCTTGAGGTGCGGCTCGGGCGAAAAGAGACAGGACGCAAGGGCAGGGCAGGGCAGGGCAGACGAGGGACGGCTTGCGCAACCATTCCCTCTGCGACGGCGTTTTGGAACAGTACAACTCTAATGACTACTCTAGCATTAATGTGGTGACACAGAGGTTTGTTGTCCTTGACGGGCTGCCTGTCTCGGGTCCGGGTCCGGGTCCGGGTCCGGGTGAGACGCAGCGGACCTGGAGCTGCCGGGCGCGCGGATCTTGGGAGCTGCCGGCCGTCGGCGATCGACCCGGCGCCTTTAGCGCCCGTCGTGGATGGGGGCGGGCGCGCGGATGGGGCTGAGCCGGGGGGGTTGGCTGGCTACTAACCTTGGAACCGGGTAAGTATGCCTAACCGTGTGCCTGGGTAGGTAGCTTATAAGTCCCCCTAGTGCCCGCCCGTACCCCAGCGAAGCTGTGCCTGTAACCCGCCCGGCAGGCCGTCGCCCTGTGGCTTTGGCCCTGTCCCTCCCTGTCTGTCAGAGGCTGCCAGAGGCTGTCAAGAGGTGCCGCGCGTCGTCCTTTGATGCCACCGAAGCTACGGATATCTCTGATCCGCCTCTATTTTACTAGGCCGTCTTCCTCCTCAGTCCCTCTTGGTGACGGACAGAGGGGCTTCTTCGGCGCGGCACCATTCACAGCTTTCCATCAAGACAGGATGGCTCCAGGGCCCATGAAACTTCCCCCCCCCCCCCCCACACACACACAGAGGGGACTGCTCATCATGCCCGTGGTGGTGGACGAGGTCCGGCAATGGCTGGCGCGAGGCCCGGGCGCCTCCCTCGGAGTCGCAAGGCGCAGCAGCAGGCAGTTTCATGGGCGCTGCCGACTTTCGCCGACTGGCGTCCCGGCCTAGGCTTCACGTCTTGCCGCGAACTACCTAGGGGGCGGGCTCGAGCGCTTCTGCGTCGCTCAGAGAGTCGGAGGCCATGGGTATAAAGATGGCCTTGGCCGACGACAAACTCGAGATCCAGTCGGCATTCTCTTTAGCGCTGCATTCTAGCGACCTTGTGTTATTTCTTCTTGATGATTGAATAAAACAACGTCTTTCAATTCACCTCTTATAATACTTGTAATACTTTCAACACTCAACACTCCTAATACTCACACTCACACCACCACACACTTATTTTTTATAATCACACACGAGTCTCCTCGCGGCTGATCCAGAGTCGCGTGCGCACAGCCAACGGCGCGCCAACGGCCAGCAAAGGGCAACGCACACGCGGCCACGACAATGGCGGCTGCGGGGATCATGGCGGGTGCCGGGACGATTACCGCCGCCGCCGGTGCGGGTCCGGCCTCTGCTACCACAGAGCGACTGCTTCTTGTTTTCTGCCTGTCAAATAGCCTCACTGCACATACTTTCTTAGGGCGGGGGGGGGAAGCCATGAATATACTAATTATAATGTCTAAAGCAGAGCAGGATGCCGCGTGCTTTCTTGGTGGTGTTGGTGTTTGACTTGCCCTACCTCTCTCTCCTCCTCGCCTGTCGGCTCGGGAGACAATCGGCGATGGAGCCGGGGATTTCCAAGGCCGAGCAGAGCTAAGGGGGCTCAGTAATGGCAAGGAAGTTGCTGACACTGGACTCTGAGGTTGGAAGGCGCTGACAGAGAGCGTGTTGGCGGTCTGGTCGATGTTGCCGTCTGTGCCCCGAGGGGGGTCGAGGCCAACATGATTGATTTGCAGGGGCCGAGATTGGTGGGCAGGGCTCCCCTGTCTGCTGCGGACCGCGGCAATGGACCGTGGTGAGGGTCCCGGGGAGGCGGTAGGCGTGAAAATGTCGGCAGGGCGCGTGACCGGTCGCGAGATTGCCATCTGGGGGAGCGGTTATGAAGGTCCCCACGGGCAATTCCAGGCCCAGGTCCAAAAAAGGCGTGGGGGGAGGGGGGTGTTGGGGGGTGTTGGGTCCTGACAAACGGCGGCCGAGGGAGAAGAGGAGAAAGGATGGAGGAGGAGGAGGGGGAAAGAGGGAAAGATTGATAACTCGAACGGCCGAGAGCAGAAATGGGAATTGTCAGCATGTATGTACCTTAGTAGTGCCTATTAGCAGGTACCTTGCATACCCCTGTATCCGGTACCTGGCAGGTATGCATGTATATGTATGTGTGTATGCATGTATGACTTGGCGGTGAATCGAGGCCGAGGACTGGCCCAAATAGACGCGAGCGGGCGGGCGCCTGTTTGCAGAACGAGGGGCCAAGATGTCTGAAAAGATACATGGGCAAGCATGGGTAGGTACCGCCTGCATACATACATGCATATCTACACACTATACGAATATTACAGTGTCTGTATCAAGCTTGGTCGGTTGCCTTTACGCAAGCGTGCATGCGGCGAACGGCAAACCGACGACGCTTTCTACTCAATCTCGGCCGTTGCCAAGCCTCAATTGAGCCCCCAGGAACCGTGGGAGCGGCCAAAGTCCGCCCCCCCACACACACACACGCGGGCGGCGAGTGTTGGCTCGGCGCTGGTGGAGAGAGAGAACCGAGCGCCCTGTTTTTTTAATCCCAATCCCATCTCATGACTGACGGGGTTGCTCAACCATGCTGGGTGTCTATGCAGTTCAACATAGTGACAAGTGTAGCTCGCTAGTCCTGAAGGCCCATGATGCGAATCTGAGACGGCCTCACATTCCAGTCCCCCCCCCCACCCGGAAAGAGAAAAGACATGCAAGCGTCTGTGTCAAGGCTATTGTTCATGGCCAGCATCCGTCGTAGGCTGCTTGCAGAGACCGGCTTCCCTTTCCCTGTATTTAACGAGTATTCACTTCATTCGCTTGCTTTCCCTCCCCATTTTTTTGCTTCCTCAACACCACTCACGTCTCCTTTTTATTTTCGGTGCCCCCCCCCCCGTGCGCCTCACACACCCTCTTCTCGGCTACCTCCACCAGATACATCCCCCTTTACTCGTCGACAAATCTCTCGTCGTCTGTTCGTCACGGCAAACTGGCACCTCGTCGTCGGAACATTGTTGAAACCGACGCTGCCCAGTTTCACAAGTCATTCATCGACATCAAACCCAAAAATAACCCAGCAGCAGGAAAGGGGCCGCGTCTGACTCTTTGCTTCGCTGCCGCCTGGCGCCAAGAGATTTCCCCATCTTGTTCCCGGACATCCGCTTGACCCTTGACCCTTTTCTTTCCTTTCTGTTGCAGGCCGACGACGACGACCGTCTCCAAAAGTAGAGGAGGGAAAAGGACCAACACTCAACCCACACACCCCTGGGCCAGATTTGAGCCCCCCCCCCCTCTCCCCACTCGGGGTCCAACCTGCAGAGCTTTTCTGTCGTCGTCGAGAGAGAGAGGTTCCACTGTTGCGGTCAAGCAGCGGCACGCGCTTCACTTATCAGCTCGCTCTCTCGCCACTCTCCCTGGCCCCTCGCCCTCCCATCTCTTCTCCCTCCTCGTCCTCGGCTCGACTCGTGCTCGCTCTCGCCACTTCTCTCACACCTCTTGCCCTTGTTCGAACTCTTAATCCCCTTGCTTGAACCTCGGACCCAAAGGGAGTGAGCGAGAGTGCGAGAGAGAGAGTGAGAGAGAGAGCTGCTCTCTCTTCTCCCCGGGCCCCCTTTTCCCTCCTCTCTTTCTCCCCGTCTCACCTCAAACACACACATATACACACACACATACACACGACAATGGCCTCGGCCGCACAAAACGCCCTGCGGCTCTCCCGCGTCGCCCGCGGCACCGTCAAGGCCGCCGCCGCCGCCGCCGCCCCGTTGCGCCTCCTCTCCGCCACGGCCGCCCGGCGCGTGTCGGAAACGGCGGCCCAGAACACCGACGACGTGGTCCGCGAGCGCCGCGTCAACTTCACCATCTTTGGCGCCAGCGGCCACAGCAACAGGCACACGCTCCAGGTCCCCGACGTCGCCCCCCGCCTCCCCGCCGACAGCCCCGATGCCCCCGTCGAGCCCCTGAGCAGCACCGTCTACGCCACCATGCCGCACACGATGCGCAGCATGAGCGTCTACGGCAAGACCATCCTCGTCACCGGAGGCGCCCGCGGCCTCGGCAACCACATGGCCCGCGCCTGTGCCGAGGCCGGCGCAAAGACAATCATCCTCTTCGACGTCAACCAGGAGCTGGGCGACAAGGCCGCCGCCGAGCTTCATGACAAGTCGGGCCTGCCCGTCTCCTTCTACAAGGTCGACGTGCGTGACGGCAAGGCCATCAACGCCGCCGTCGAGTCCGTCACGGACCACTTTGGCGCCCCCGACGTCCTCGTCAACGCCGCCGGCGTCGCAGACTCCAACATCAAGGCCGAGGACTACCAGGACGCCATGTTCCGCCGCCTCATCGACATCAACCTCACCGGCACCTTTCTCATGTCAAAGGCCGTCGGCCGCGCCATGATGGCCGCCAACAAGCCCGGCAGCATCGTCCTCGTCGCCTCCATGTCGGGCTCCATCGTCAACTACCCGCAGGAGCAGAGCTGCTACAACGCCTCCAAGGCCGGCGTCATCCAGTTCGCCAAGTCGATTGCCTCCGAGTGGGCAAAGCACAAGATCCGCGTCAACTGCATCTCCCCCGGCTACATGGACACGGCCCTCAACCGCGTCCCCGCCCTCGAGGCCCAGAAGAAGATCTGGAAGTCCCTCACCCCGCAGGACCGCCTCGGCGACGTCGACGAGCTCAACGGCCTCTGCGTCTTCCTCGCCTCCGACTCGTCCAGCTTCATGACGGGCACAAACATCCTCATCGACGGCGGCTACTCGTGCTACTAGCCTTTTTGCCTCTCTCTCGTCTCTGTCAACCCTGCTGCATCTTGGGCATTTCATGTTTGGAGTTTAGCATCTCTTGTTGTTGTTGTCGTTGCTGTTGCAAGCCGCCGCCTTGGGCCATTGAGAGGACAGATGAAGAAGAAACAAAAGTTGCAGAGCGTCATGCATAGAGCATCATAGAGAGGACCGTGGCCGCGCAGCAAAGACTTCGCGCATTCGGAATAGCTACATCAGCAATAGAGCTTATAATCACTTGCCATTGCTTTCACCCTCTCCCGCTTCCGACCCTCCTTGCTTTTTTCCCCGTGCCGTGTGCCGCCGTGAACGAAACCCGGCATTGCCCACTGACACCCCCAAGCACCAAATCTCACGGCACCGACGCAACGCACCCCACTTGATGAACACTGCATTGGCTTTCAACTGGTGCTATCGAATCGTTTTGCCATTGCACAAGCAAGCCACCCCAAGGGGCCATCATCGGCCAAGGACCCTTGACGCCCACGCTGACTCGAGAGGCTCTTTGCTTCTAGTACCCTTCCAGTACCCTTGCCCAGCCTTCGTCTTGTGCGGTCCCACCGCGTTTCGTCTTCGTTTCCGCTTCGTGCCGGCCGGCATCAACGGCCAACTCGCGCATTCCATATCGTCAAAAGGATCATCATCCCGCCACGCGAGAGGAAAAAGGAGAATGCGACAATCAGAAGAAAAATGACGACGGAAATGCTCCACTATCCAATGCCATTCATGGCCAGCCCATGGTTGTCCGAAGTACGTAACCAGCTCGCGAGCTGACCCGGCATAAAGAGGAGATGGGGCGGCGACGCAATGTCTATGCAGTAGAAGAGAACTGTCCACGAAAGAGGGAAAAAGGTCCATGCCCCCCCAAGGGCGGAACAACTTTTGTTTCAAAAATCAAATCGCTGGAATCGTGTCTCCATGCTCGAGGTACGGATACCCGGGCAGTCAATTCGTTGGCTCAACGACAGCCTCGTCTGCCCTCGCGGTCCCACTGACGGGAGAGGGAGGAGAATACCACTTCGTCGTGGTTGCGCTATCCAGCCACCGGGCCGGCGTCTGCCGCGTCGCGGTGGCAAAGGATGCCATGCAAAACAAGGAAACGTCTCGTTGCTTGATCCCCATTTCGGTGTTGCTCTCTTCCATCGAGCACGTGGGGCTCGCGCGGTCCTGGGGTTGGTGGTGCGGTGTGTTCGACTTCTGTTGCCGGTGTCAAGGATGAATGGGTCGACAAGAGCCGTCACCGCTCCGTCCAGGCGCCGACAATCCAGGCTTGGCTGACAGCCGCCAGGCCTTCTCCCGAAATCGGCACCGAACACCGTGGCCGGTTAATGCTTCCGGGCCTTCTCCTGAGCCCGCTGCTCTCGCGCGGCTCGCACAAGGGGAGACAGTTGTGCCAGGTCAACGCATTGCTTCATAAAGTCGTGCTGGTCCGCGAGTTAGTACGGAAAACTGAAGCCAGCCGCGGAACTCGTGGACGAAACAAAAGAGGGGACTGCCTACCCTGAGCAGGTCGTGAGCGCTGGCTCGCTTCTCCGGATCCACCTTGAGCGCAAAGTAGAGGAAGTCTCTGAAGACGGGAGAGAGCTCGTGCTCGTTCTTGATCTGCGGGGTGCCGTTGGTGGCAATCAACCAGAGGGCCCGAAGCGGCGATTCCGTCAGATATGGGGGTTCGCCCTCAATCATCTCGATGGCCATGATTCCAAGAGACCAGATGTCAACCTTGCGGCCGTATTCCTTTCTAGTGACGACCTCCGGTGCCATCCAGTACGGCGTTCCCACCATGGTCGTGCGCTTGTTCTGCGCCTCGTTGATCGTGGCGCAAAAGCCGAAGTCGGCTGCGTTGCGTTGGGTCAGTAAATGGCCTCGGCAACGTGCGCGTTCGCCGTCAACTTACTGAGCTTGATGCTGCCCTCGTTGGAGAGCAAAATGTTGTCCGACTTGATGTCGCGGTGAATGACGCCCTTGGAGTGCAGATGCTGCAGCCCTTTCAGTGTCTCGCGGCAAACGGAGGCAATCTGGCCCTCGGTCATGATGTTAAACGTGACCACGTCCGTAAGGCTGCCACCTTCCATAAACTCCATCACCACCCAGAGCTCTCCGCCGCAGAGGTAGCTGTCGATGAAGTTGACAATGTTGGGGTGCGAGCTGTCCTTCATGACCAGAATCTCATTAATAATAAGATCCTTCTTCGGCTGCTGCTCCAGGTTCATCTGCTTGATGGCGACGAGGCGGTTGGTTCCTCGTTCGTAGCCTGTGAACACCCCGCCGGAGGCGCCTTGCCCGATCTTGGTGAACCCCCTGAAAACGTCGCGAGGGTCACCATCGTTGCATATGCGCTTCAAAGAGGCAATCACGTCGACCCCGTTGCTCTGCCGGTTACGCTGTCTTGGTCTCGCCGCCGGAACGCCAGCGTGGCCAGGCTGTTGACGGTGTACGTGTTGGCCGTTTGCTTCAATCGGCCGGCCGTAGCCAGGGACGTGATGTGGACCAGGGACCACGGCTTGTTGGGGCGCTTGTCTCTTGCTCGGCGCCCGGCCGACGTGGCCTGACATGGCCGCTTGAGCCTGGGCCAAGGCTTGCTCCTGTTGTTGGTGCAGGAGCGCCTGCTGATATGCAGTCGCCTGAGCAGCATGGTTCGGTTGAGGAGTTGGCGGGCTGTAGCGTGACTGTCCATTCGCGCGAGAGTTTGACCGTGAACGATGCTCTTCTGGCAGCATGGGGGCGCCAGGCTTGCCCTGGCCGCCAAAGAAACCAGACGCAGGATCATCGACTGGCTGGGACATGCCGATGCCCGAGTCCTTGGTCGAGTACGAATTCGGCGGCATGGACTTGTTGTTGTTGTTCATGCTGACGGGGGGCTTCGGTGCAGGTCGGCTGGGTATCATATCTTTGCCGGGCGAGGGTTTCTGGCTGCGGGACGTAGGGACGGGAGGGGGGGGACGGGGGTTCTCAAAGCTTCCTGGAAATAAAAAGACTGGTTAAAGGGAACACGAGAGCAGCCGGCAAGAGCCGTGGCTGGAAGACATACCCATATAGTTTGTAGGATACATGGCCGGCGACGTTGGATTCAACGTGGGTGTGCCATAGTGACGCATGTCTGGGGATCCCGCATGGTGGAATTTGTCCAGACTCTGGTCTTCGGGAGGTCGTTCTGTGGTTTCCTTATAGAACTGCAGAATGTCCACCATTGTTTGTGGGTTTTCCCTGCGCTCCTTTTCGGGAATTCCACTCTCGTTGATGAGTCGCTGCCATTCTTTGGGGAGGCCCTGCACATACGAGAGTTAGCAGCCGCTCTTCCATGGCCGCTAGGACCAACAAAGTTTTGGAGTGGGAGATTCAACGAACAGTGAATTGCCCGGTCGAGCTGTCGTATCCAACGTGTGTGACGTGGACAGGATTCTCGGGGGCAGATATGACAGGCTTCTTCTGGGAGCCGACCAAGCTGTTGACAATGGCGGAAAGGCCAGATTTTTTGCGCAAGATTCCCGGCTTGGGGTCTTTGCTCTCGTCAGAGAAGCGCTTGGGACTCGTGACTTGGCTCTCGGCCATCCTCGGGGTCTGCATTCTTTCCGAGTCCGACGTGTCCATGCTGCCAAAAGCTGCCGCGGATCGAGGTACGGGGCTGGCAAGCTGCGAGGCGATGGAGGGTTTAGGAGGCGGGGGAGCGTCTGGGCGCTGCAGCGATGCTCGAGGACTGGCAAGGCTGCTGGCCTCAAACTGGCTGAGGATGGCGGCGCCGTCAAAGGGCGCGCCAAGGAGGTCGTCGGATGCCTTGAGGCTCAGGCGGTGCAGGTGGATATCGGCGTGGTTCGGGGGACTGGCAAGCGTAGAGTAGGCACTGGGGGGGTTGTTGGTGGTGCCGACGCTGGAGGTGGCGTAATCTCCTGCCTGGGGCGAGACGGGAGATGCATTCGACGACCACTGTGCGTAGGGAGGCGACGAACTGTTGTTGGACGCGTTGGAGTAGGATGAGCGGCCGCGGGGGGGAGGCCAAAGGCTCTGGGAGCTGTGTCTGCTGCCGATGGAACGGGCGTCGAAGCCGCAGTCGAAGGCGGATGATGGGGAGGCGGGGTGTTTCTTGACGAGTTTGCGACGTTGGGAGAGGCCGTTGGAAGGCAAGCCCTGGCCGTCCATGATGTTGGCCACCCTTACCTAAAAAAAGGTCTCAGAGCGCGGCCCGGGGCAGAGGGTGTGCAGAGCGGTGCTGCGGGCTCCGTTTATTACCACCAAAAGGCCAATTTCGGCGCAGGCAGAGGAAGCGGGAGTGGGCGGGCGTGCCAAAAGAGAGCGCGCGACGGCGTGGGATGCAGATGTTCCAGTGGAGTGACGCCAGAGCTACAGTACCTCTGGGCGCTGCACACTGGCAATAAACAATGGACAAGGTACGGTACCCGACCCGAGCGGCGTGCCGTGGTTGCGAGCGGCGGCCAAGAAACGACTCTGCCTGTATGTAGGTAGTCTGTACGGGGGGTACTTTGCACAGCAGCACAGTACGCGTGCACACGTACATACATGCATGTGTGTGCGTGCGTGCCCTTGTGCATGCGTGTACGGAGCCCGCCGGGCACCTCGAAGTGTGGTGGCAGTGTGCGTTCAGGTGACGGGCTCGGGCCTGGGCTGGTGACTTGCTGTCGCTGTCAGTCTTTGTCGAGAGGAGTGGTCGAGGACGGACGGAGAGAGGGGGGAGGGGAGGGGAGGGGAGTGTACGTCTGACGGGCGGGGGGGGGAGGGGTGAGCGTTGATCGATGATGGGTACGGACAGGTAAGCCAGAGGAGACCTACCGCACGAGTTGGGACGAAGAGGTACAGTGCTGGGCTGGGCTGTTTGCTCACGCCCCAATGTATTTTCTGCTGAAAGGAAGGAGGGGCGGCGGCGGGGGTGGGAGAGGGGGAAACAGAGAATATCGCTCGTGAAACGCGCGAGCGACCGAGTGTGAGAAAAAGGCTGATGAAAAGAGAAGAAGAACTGGAAATGCATCGGAGCGAGTGGCAGCCTAGATTTGATTGAACAAGCGCCGCGCGTGAATGGGCGGCCAGCATTGCTTGCTGTTGTCAATGCCGTTCAAGGCCATGTTGCAGATTGGGCACGTCGATACGGGTACTTCTTTTAGCTCCAAGGGCAACCCAAGACGGGAAACCAAAAGCCCCCCCGCCCCGGAATCCTCACTACATACAGCGCTAGAGGAGCACAAGGTCAAGGCATGTTCCTGCCTTAGTACATCCACCGAGTACTGTACCTCTAGGCACGTATGTACCTCACGTACCTACATCCTCGAGTACAGTACATGCTGCTGTACATGCACCGCACAGTGCGCACGGCTTGGGCACGCCGGGTTGAGCACTTGGCTGTTTCGGCCAGGGCAGCAACAAGAGAAAATCAGGTCTTTGGCCAGCGATGCCAGCACGATATGACCCCGTGTGGGGTCTCGCCAGGTCAGGTGCCTGAACTGAGCCGAGGCAAGATGAGAAGGTGCTTTCTCTCGTTCACAAAGACGAAGTGAAGTGCAAGTCCCGTTGGGGGTGTGCTCGTACAGTTCGGACACTGTCTAGAGCCCTCGAGTGGGCCGAGCGGGTACCTGCCTGGGTGCGAACACTGGCGGGCTTGAAGCAGGCGGTGGGCTGGCTTTGTTTTGATGAGTGAGTGGCCTACAACTCGCCTGCAAGTCTTCTAAAACATTCACGCACCCCATTGCTAAACATGCATCACAGCTCTCGTGCCCTCTATCGCTTCCGTGGCCGTTGTGAGGCGCAGTCGGCTCTGTGGGTTGCAACTGATAACTGAAGGGAGAGTTACGGAGGACATAATTCATACTGTAGGTGGGCAGGTACCGAGTGGTATCTTGAGTACCTACCTATGTATCTAGGTACCTAAAGGTAAGTTGCCATTTCAGTGGTGGTTGGGATTGGATGGCACCCAACCCAATCCACTGGCGCACTTGGGGGGAAAACCCTGAGGATACCTTCTTGATACCTCCCTCCACCGGATGCACACACAAGAAAGCTTCGCGCAAGACTGCTGGGAGCTTCCATCGAGGCTGCGATTCAGGTAGAACTTACCATGTCACCTCTGGGGGCCTTGGTAATGCAAGCTGGGACCGCCGGCGGGGGTTTGGCTTGGCTAAACTCGTGGCCCAACCCAGCATGCATTCCTAATCTGAAACGCCACGGAACCTCGTCGGATGCGCAACAAAGAGCCCGCCTACATTCATTCGTACAGCCGGTAATCCCAGACGCTGCCATCATTGCACCAGCGGTCCGTCGGCCGTTGGTCCTTGGCCCGGTTTTACCCCCAAGGCGAGAACAATCAAGGCCCTGAAGCCAGGGGCAGACTTCGCTGCCCGAGTCCCGATACTTGCAAGCGGTACCTGCAAGCATGCGGCGGTTACTCCGTACTGATGACAGCGACAGAGGTCTCATTACTGAGGCACACACACATGCGGTACATGCGGCATGCTGCACGGCTACTCGAGATGATGTGTTCCATACCTCGCGGCCCCATCTCCAGAATCAAATCGAAATGAACGCCTGTCAGCTTGGAGCCCTTTCTGACAGCCCAGGCTCTGATGGTTCACAGCGCACATGCCTCGGGCCGCTGCTGCTCCCGGCGGCTCGGGAAGCCTGCCTTAGGGTAGGTAGGCGACGGCGGGGGCATCGTAGCCCTCTGTTCTGCACCTCTGGTAGGCCACAGCGCCGCCACCAACAGACTGACAAACCAAGGTGGGACAGGGAGCTGCGCCAGCGTCTAGATGGCGGCCGACGCGTCGCGCCTTTGTTGACCAAGGGCATCGGCCTCTTGCTTGGCGCATGGACGAGAGCCTTGGGTCGATGTCGGAGGATGCGGGCTCAAAGCCGGCGTTTGGCCCCTCGCGCAGCCAGGTCACCCTTGCCATGGCCCTTGATTGATTTCTCTCGTCTCATCTAGGCGTTGCCGCAAGGCACGGCCATGCACACAGGAAGACACCACGATGCAGGCAGGCCTCAACGTGCATCCGGTTAACGGACAATTTCCTATGCCGCCGACAGACAGCGACCGCGAATCCTCCCCTGGAAGAAAACCCGAAAGAACAGTCTCGGGACATTGGCGCAGCAGGTACGAGCACGAATACATGCGAAGAACTGTGCCATGATGCGCAGACGCGGCACTCTAGGCCGCCCGACAAGTCATCTTGTCAGACCCTGTGTGCAGGCCTTTGAGACAAAGCTCCCCTCCCCGCCTCTCGAGCGCTTCACATTTTCACCAAGCATCCCAGCCAAGGCGAGGCGAGGGCCCTCCGGCACCTAGCCAGACCAGCACGTAAAATCATGAGCACGCCAGCACCAACGACGTAGAGGAGGGGCAGGAATCCCATGACAGTCACTGGATGGTGACTTGTACAGTAATCCCCATCCTCCAAGAGTCGGTCGTCCGGTGTCACCTTGCATCCTGACCGTCGGCAACGTCGCCGTTGGATTGGATATCCGGCTTCGCGTCCCGTCCAAAGTCATCTCATCTTGCCTGCGGGAAGCGAGAAATCTGCAGCTCACCGGGCGGGCGCTTCACCCCTTTTTAATCACCCATCGGAAATCAGACAGCATTGAAACCTGGGACTTTGCTCTCCAGGCAAGCTCCGCGATGGACATGAACGTCGCCCGGTCCGGATACCTGTGTGTTGGAAGACCAAAATGGCGGTTAATCTTGGCTCTTCGCCGCCGACCCCATCCTGGCTCGTCTGTATGTACACGCGTTTCCTCGCCTTGAGATCCCTCGTGGGATTGAGCTGCAGTAGTATCGGCCCCCGACCCACGATCCTTCGGGAATGTTCACGTTAATAAGCTTCTGACGAGGAGGGGAGGTCGTTTGTTAGAGACGCAAATCTCTCGGCCTTGAGCTCGTTCCCCGGACTCTAGGCTTGGCATGCATCCTCGGCGCGCATTGCAAGCTTCGATGGCCTCCCAGGCTGCGATTAGTGTGCCGTCGGCGTTTTTAGTGTGCCCTCGCGTGAAGAAGAGCCAGCTTTTTGAGCCGCGCTCGAGCTCGTCGACTGGCCGACCCAATAATGTGCCCAGACACCCTCTGTTGACAGGGTTTCCCAAATCACATCATTCTTCTCGCCCACTTGCCTCGTCCTTGTACGGAGTACATTCATGTCCGAGAGACACCAGGTGAGCTTTTCTGGAAGCCAGCCGGGACGCACACCTACATACTAACCGCCGGAGGAAAAAGACCCTGCTGTATCCGTACTCTGTACACGAATACCAGGTGGTCCCCGTGCCGACGAGGGCCACCAGAGACACGCATAAAGCCGCGATACCTACCTAGGTAGGTAGAGGTAGTAGGTGCTTTGCTTGGCCGGATACTTGGACTTGCCGGGTGCGAGCTCAAGTCACGTGAACATCAGCGTGACCCAATGGCAAGTCCGGGAGCAACGGCGGGGCAAGCAGCGAAAATTGTAGGTTCCGGTCCAACAATTTCAGGGCGCTCCCTCTTTTTTGTGGGGGTCGTTGCACCCCCGCCGGCCAGATCCCTGACAGGCCAGAAAAGCCAACGTGAACCTGGCGAGGAAGGCTGGAGAAACTTCCACCTCACCGTCATCTCTGCTGTCCCTCCGCCATCGTCTTCAGCCTCTCGGGTCTCCGCCGCCTCTTCTGGTCTGTTCTTCTGGTAACCGGTAACTGTTGTCTGTTGGTGTCAGCATCATGCTCTAGGCACCATCGACCCTTCTCAGCGTGTCTTGTACTCCCTCAGAAGCCCCCCCCATCTAAAGCCATCTTCAACGTCCCTTTGCCCGTGACGACTCTGCTCTCCGCGCAGCAGCCAGCACCGGTACGTCGAGAAGATGCGACGAGACTTGCTCTCGCTCAGACCTGCCCCGACCGTCAATGGCTTGCTCACCGTTTGCAACAGCTCCAAGCCCTCCAAGCCCCCCAAGCCCCCCCGCCTTCGACAACTACCGGCCCGAATAGAACAATTGGCCCTTCTCTCGGTCGTCTTCATCGCTCGAAAACATGTCTTCTGGAAATCCCGCAACCGCTTCTGGCCTCGTCAACGGCGGCGAGGAATCTGCCGCTCAGAAGCTCCTTCAGAAGCACGCCGAGGCTCCTCACCACGTCACCGTTGAGGATGCCCCGGACGAGGATGCCCCCGTCAAGCCCGCCACCGAATCCTCTGGCTCGCAGATTCCGTCTTTGAGCGCCAAGGCCACGGGCAAGCAGAAAGACAGCCCCGGCCCAAAAGTGCGTCTCGACACGCAGTCGCACGAACTCTTCCCCGAACTCGGAGCTCCCAAGGGCAAGAGTGCCAATGTTGCCCCCGTTTGGGGTGCCAAGAGCAATGCCAATGGTCCATCGAACGGCGCTTCCTCCAATGGTGTTTCCCGATCTTCGACACCGGCTTCAGGCGCTGCGACCCCAGCCCCGGCGGCCACCCCGTCCATGTTCATTCCTGGACGCAATGTCGAGTCTGTCACCCTTGAACCGCAGTTCATCTTGCCGCGAGGCCAGCTGAGGCGCCCGATTCCGGACATCATGAAGGACATTAACCGCAAGTCCCGGGCCAACGTCACCATGGCTACGGCTTCCAACGGTCGTCTCAGATTCGATGCTACCGGGCCTCAGGATGTCGCTCAACAGGCGCTCAAGGACCTGGTTCAGCAAATCGGGACCAGGGTGCGAACTGCGCATTGAATCCCTTCTTCAAGAAATGATTACTGACGTGTACCAGACTTCCGTCAAAGTCCCAATTCCCCATAGCACACGAGCCCACATCATCGGCAAGGGTGGTTCAACCATCCGGGCTCTCCAGGAAAAGACTGGGGCCAAGATCCAGCTGCCCAAGGTCGAGGACAATCGCGATCTGGACGAGGATGACGACTCTACAATCGACGTCATTGTCGAGGGGAATGCCCTTTCCGCTGCCTCGGCTCGGAACGAGATTCTCAGAATCGCTGGAGAGCGGGCGGCCAACGTGCAGACAAAGGTTCGCGGCATTCCCGCAGCCTTCTATCCCTTCATCGCCGGGCCGAGCAACTCTCTCGCGCAGACCTTGGAGGACGACAACGGCGTGCAGATCCGCGTTCCCGCTCACCAGGCCTTTGTGCGCGCTGCACCGCCGGTGGCCCCTGGTCCCGGTCAGAGACCCGTCTTCCCTCCCGCCGGAGCTGATGATGACCACATCCAGCTTGCTGGAGACCGAGCCGCCGTTCAAAAGGTTCGTGCCGAGATCGAGCGTCAGGCGGCCGAACTCCACAGGCAGCTCGAGGCGCAGCAGCTGTCCATTCAGAGAGGCCGACACCAGTTCATTGTCGGCAACCGAGGTATCCCGGCCGAGGACTTCTTCACCGAGACCGGCTGTGCCATCTTGATGCCTTCTGATGAAGAGGACGACACGGTGACCGTCGTCGGGCCGGCCGACCGAGTGCCGGCTGCTCTCGACCGAGCCATGGATCTCGCCATGGGGATGCAAATGTCCAACATTGATGTCGCAAGATTCCATCGCAACGCTCCGGGGGGAGCTGCCGCCCATGCCGGCTTTGTCACTCGCTACTTGCGGCATCGTAGGGAGATTGATCGTCTCGAGAAGCTGTACAACACGCATATCAACACTCCGTTTTCGCCGGACGTCGCTCTGCCTTGGGAGCTGTATTCGCGAGAGGGCAAGAATGCCATCCGGGCGCAATCTGAAATCACCGGCATCATCAACGGCCACCCCCCGTCACGAATGCAGGCAGTCCCGATTGACCCATTCTTCCACCAACATCTGCGCAACGATATCACGCCCCGGGTCAAGCAGGATTATGGTGTTCAGGTGATTATTCCAGACCCCTCCGATACCAATGCCCCCGTCTTGCTGGTGTACGAGGGCGCAGACCCAACCGAAGGACCCTATCAGCTTCCTCGCACACGGCCATCGGATTCGGAGATCCGGGCATTCCAGAGGGGCCTCGAAGATGCGCAAAAGCACATTCTCGACCTCATCAACAAGCAGGAAGCTCTCACCAGTGAATCTCTGGATGTACCCCTCAAGTTCCACGAGAGACTTCGAAGGTTCATCAAGAAGGAACAGGAGAAGCGATCGTCGGATCAGATCCCCATTAGGGTGACAAAGGTCGGCACAACCATTACGCTCCGCGGCCCCGAATCCGCAGTCCAGTCGCTGGCGAGCAAGGCTGCAGCCTTTGTCGAACAGGAGAAGGAGGACGAAAAGGAACGCGGTTTCACCTTGGCCTTTGATTTCCCCCAGAAGTTCGCGAACCATCTCATCGGAAAGGGCGGCAGCAACATCAGGGAGCTTCGCGATCGCTTCGACGTCGAGATTCAGGTCCAAGACGGAAAGGTTGAGTTGAAGGGCCCCAAGGCCAAGGCCGAAGTTGCGCGGTCTCACATCCAGAGCCTTGGCCGAGCCCTTGCAGACGAGACGACCCATGTGCTCAAGATTGACCCCAAGTATCATCGAGAGTTGATTGGGGCGCAAGGCGGCCAGATCAACCGCTTGCAGAATCGATACAAGGTTCTCATATTCTTTCCGCGATCTGCGAAGAGCGCGGCCGACGA
Source organism: Ophiocordyceps robertsii (assembly GCA_027405785.1). NCBI lineage: Eukaryota > Fungi > Ascomycota > Sordariomycetes > Hypocreales > Ophiocordycipitaceae > Ophiocordyceps > Ophiocordyceps robertsii. The sequence goes on along the minus strand of JAPEBW010001157.1, from coordinate 5,915 downwards.
TCAGTCCAATGCCGACGCAGCAAGCGAGACTGGCAAGCCCCGCCGGCAGCAGGCACCGGACGAGGTCATGATTCGCGGGCCCAAGAAGGGTGCCGACGAGGCCAGGGACGAGATCTTTTCCCTCCACAAGTACCTTGAGGAGCACTCAGTCACTGCGGCAGTCCCGGTCCAGCAGAAGCAGGTCGGGTCCCTTATTGGCCAAGGCGGCGCCGCCTTGGACGAGCTGCGACAGGCGACGGGTGCCAGAATTGACGTTCCTGCGGATCGCGACACGGACATTGTGGAAATCTTGATCAAGGGCACTGCGTCGCAGGTGGCCAAGGCGCGCAAGGTGCTCGAGGAGAAACGTGCCGTCTTTGACGACACCGTCGTGCAGACGATTGATGTGGACAAGAAACTTCACAAGGCCTTGATTGGCCCTGGCGGTAAGTTTTCGCCTCTGGATTGCGTTGTCTGGGCACAGTTTCTGACCCGGATCCAGGCTCCATCCTCCGGAACATTGTGGTTGAAGCTGGCGGCTCCGACGATCGACGCAGTCTCGCTCGTACCATTCAGTTTCCCAAGCAGGATGCGGACGGCAACACAATCAAGGTCGAGGGGCGGACCGAAGTCGTGCAAAAGATCATCAAGCGCATTCAAGAGATTGTGGCCGAGAGAGAGAGCCAGGTGACTGAGGTGGTGGACGTTCCGATTGAGAACCACCGGTCTCTGATTGGCCGCGGCGGAGACATCAAGCGCCAGATGGAGTCCAAGTTCACCGTGTCCATTGACGTGCCCCGGCAAGGCGACGGCAACACTGGCGTCAAGCTGACGGGCCGACCGGAGAAGGTGGCCGAGGCCAAGGAGCACATACTGGACATTGTCAAGCAGCAGCAGGGCGAAACAATGCAGGTTCCGCGCAGTGTCCACCACGCCGTGTCCAATAACGGTCAGATCTTCCGTCAACTTCGAAACAACCATCAGGTGACGGTGGATCATGCCGGCCAGAAGGTGCCAGCCAAGTCGGACTCAACGACCAGGGCCAACGACGGAGCGCTGCCGTTGATCACAGACGACGCCGACGCGGCAGCGGACGCGCACTCATGGAAGGTGGTGAAGACGGCATCGGGGGAGCAGGGTGACATTGCCTGGGTATTGAGGGGCACGCCCGAGAACGTGGCCAAGGCCAAGGAGATGATCCAGAAGGCGATGGAGCAGGCGCAGAATAACGACTCTACGGGTTATCTTGTGCTTCCGGACCCGAAGACGTATCGTCACGTCATTGGGCCCAACGGCTCCAAGGTCAACTCTATCCGGCAGCAGAGCGGCTGCAGGATTCAGGTGCCGCGGGATCAGGCCAAGGACGAGGCAATTGAAATCGTCGGCAGCGAGGATGGCGTCGAGAAGGCCAAGGATCTGGTTCTGGCGGCCGTCCGGGAGGCGCTTGACAAGGCCAGAGAGTAGGGAGGACGGCGGTTTGGAGGCTTCAATGCGGGTTCGGGGAGACGTAGGGGAAAGGGCTTGGCTCTTGGCTTCGAGGGCGATGCTCGCGTTGGGGAGAAAGGGTGAGGCGAACAAGTGCCTCGTCTCGAAATACACACGGCAGGCTACGAAGCTAGTGTTTGCATGGGTTTGGTGAAGAATATGCATGGCTACTACTGAGTTGTTGCTGCTGGAGTGTGGGGGACCATAGGCAGAAAAGCTAGCTGGGGAAGTCCCAGGTTCAAAAGTCTGATGCTATCGAGATGGGATGCCCAGGCCTGCGACTCGTGGGAAGTTTCAGTCAGACAACGGTGTTGCTAGGGTTAGGGTTGGCATGTCCTGCCCGTATTCGTATCCCTCGCACCGTGGCAGTCAAATCAAACACGGTCTCGGAACAGGCCACGGACCGACGAAAGACCGGCCAGCATCACCATATCTTCAAAGCTCGAGGGCGCCCTGCCTGACGAATCGAACGACAAAAGACCGACGACGAAGCACACGGCGAGAGATCGGGTGACACACGGGCTGCGGGCCAGGGGGATAAGCATCAGCGCGCATTGCCCAATGGCGAAAAAGGCGCCATGGGAGTCGGCGCCGGCGCACGAGCAGCTCTTCGTGCTCATCACGGGGGCCAACAGCGGCGTGGGGCTCGGCACGGCACAGCGGCTCGTCGACGAGTTCCTGGCGACACGGCCGGCGACGGCGCACCTGGTGCTGCTGGCGACGACGCGGTCGGCGGCCAAGTCGCGACAGACGATTGACGAGGTGCGCGCGCACGCGAGGCGGGCGGCGGGCGAGGCGTGGCGAGACGCGGCGGCGAGGATCCACGTGCTCAGCCTGCCGCTCGACTTGTGCGACCTGGTGGGCGTCAGGGCCTTTGCGAGGCGCCTCGTGGGCGGGAGCGGGAGCAACCCGGAGGCTGGCCTTGGCGGCGACGACGTGCGCGACGTCAGGGTGCCGCGCCTCGACTGCGTCATCTTCAACGCCGCCTACGGGGGCTGGGAGGGCTGCAACTACCCCATGGCCGTCTGGTCCATGCTCACAAAGGGTCTCGTCCAGTCCGTCACCTGGCCCGACTTTAAAATCGCGCTGCCCACGGCCCTGCTCAACCAGCAGCAGCCTAGCTACGGCTACCTCGTGAGTCTTCTCTCCTTTTCATGGCGAAGTCGGCGCCGTCTTGGGGGCTGACCGGGAGACGGTGTCTGTTGGGTGCAGCCCGCCAGGCCTCTGCTCGGCGAGGTCTTCACCGCCTGCGTCTTCGGCCACTACATGCTCGCCCACGAGCTCCTCCCGCTCCTCAGCCGCCGCCCGTCGTCGTCGTCGTCGTCGTCGTCGCCGCCCCTGGCCCCCGGCCGCATCGTCTGGTCCTCGAGTCTCGAGGCTGTCGCCCGCGTCTTCGACCCCGACGACCTCCAGTGCCTCGACGGCCCCGCCGCCTACGAGTCGGCCAAGCGCCTCACCGATGTGCTCGCCCTGACATGCTCGCTCCCCGCCGCGCGCCCCTATTCCTCCCGCTGGCTGACCATGGAGCACGACGATGACGAGGGCGAGAAAAACACGAAGCCGCAAGAGGTCCAGCCACCAAGAGTCTACCTCTCGCACCCGGGCATCGTCGCCAGCACCCTCTTCCCCGTCCCCTGGTTCCTCTTTTGGGCCTATGAGCTCGCCCTCGCCCTCTCGCGCTGGCTCGGCTCCCCCTGGCACACCGTCGACGGCTACAGCGGCGCAAAGGCCGCCGTCTGGCTCGCCCTCGAGCCCCAGGACGCCCTCGACGACGCCCGCGCCCACCGCGTCAAGTGGGGCAGCTCTTCGGACCGCCAGCGCCGCGCCCACGTCAAGAAGACCGAGGTCGAGGGCTGGGGCTGGGAAGGCCGCGTCCAGGTCGTCGGGGCCCACGACGATGACGACGATGCCGCATCGCCCTACCATATCCTCCGCAAGTCGACCGGCCGCAAGCACGGCGTCGTCGACGTCACCGCCGACGACATTGTGCGCTTCGAGGAGCTTGGCGCCGCGTGCTGGAGGGAGATGGAAGAAATGAGGGCCACGTGGGAAGACATCCTAGACGGGCAAGAGTCTGCCAAGGGTGCTTGACGTATTCTCGCCTAGGACTGTGCATATCCGAATACATCATCATTGATTGGCTGGGTGGCGAGAAAGCGTGGCTAAATCTCTCAAGTCTTCTTTTTATGGGAACTATGGCCAAAGAGCGTGACGTCTTTCGTCGACAAACGACGAGACCGACTTGGCTAAGGGTATATAATCCGGTCGTCTCCACGACATTAAACATGCCCTAAATCAAGTCATTCGAATCCGTTTCCAAAGCGCCGTACGGCGGGCGCGTGTTGGCCAGCATGACGCCTCCGCCGCTAGAAAATTATGATATCCAACAATTTCACGGGAAACCCCCCCCCATTAGGGTGCGAGTGCCGTGAGGGTATTGCCGGTCCGGTCAGCCATCCCAATGCGCCTCAACAACACCTTTTCCTTGCGCCCAAAGAGGCCGAGGAAGAGCGGTAACGGGCAAATTACCATTGCCAGGACGCCCTGGAAGATGAGGTTCTTCTTCATGTTCATGGGCGGGTCGCCGTCCGGGCCAGCGGTGAGAGGGGCGGCGATGATGACGAAGATGGCGCCAAAGAGTTGTCCGCCGGCCCAGGCAATCGTGGACGTGACCTCTGGGCTGAGGGGGTGGCTAAGCTCGATGAGCAACTCGAGGGCGATGGGCACGTTTGCGAAGCTGGCGGCGCCGAGGACTGCGAGGACGATGTAGGGCCCGACGACGGTGCGGGTCTCGGGCATCCAGATAAACGCAAGATAGCAGAGGGCAATGATGGGGATCAGGCACTTTTGGGCGGGTAGAAAAGCTTTGGTACGGTCAAGGATAGGGGAGCTGATGGCGGCAAAGACGAGACCGACGAAGATGAGGATGGCGCCGGCGATACCGGCCTCGTCGGCGCTGAAGCCGTAGGGCACCATGAACTGGTTCAGCAGAGAGGAGAGGGAGTTGAAGAAGCCGACAAAGATGAAGAAGGGGATGAGGATGAGCCAGATCTCGAGGGAGCCAGTGACTGCACGGATGGACTTGCCGAGGCCGAGCTTGGGGGTCTGGGACGATGGGCCGGCGGGGATGGGGGGGCTTGCAGGAACGAATAGGGCTGGGACGCAGCAGACGGTGGACTGTGATTCATGTCAGTATCAAGGTAGTCGGCGATGGTGCTGTTTGCAACACGGCGATCAGTCCAAAGGAGGACGTACAATGATGGAGACGTAAAGGACCAAGTTGGAAATGTCGCCGGCCTTCTTGACCAGGAGAGGATTGACAAGTTGGCCGAGAGCTCCGCCTAGAGGGTTGGCCAGGCTTGTCACTGCCGTGGCAGCAACTCGGCCGCGATCGGTGAACCAGAGATCCGAATAGCGCGTGGGGGCGGCAAGGATGAAGGGCTGGGAGAAGCCGATGAGAATCTCGCCGGCCATGGCGAAGGCGATGCGTCCACCCTCGGGCTTGGTCGACCCGGCATAGCGAACCCAGTTGCCGACGAGCATGAGGAAGGCGGCAACGAGAAAGGCGGGCTTCGGCCCGCGGTGGATGATGGTGATGGCGAGGGGGAAGACGACGACAAAGGCGAGGAAGAAGGAGATGCTGAGCCAGTTGATGGTTTCCAAACTGACGCCGTAGTACTCTGCCGAGGCGTCTGCCACGGGAGCGTACGTGAGCCACTGGATAGAGACGTGTCAGAGCTGTTCGGGAGTCGCGGAACGAGAGGGGCGGGGTTGAGGCGAGACCAACATCCCAAGAAACAACAATGTTCATAAGAGACAGCTGGACGAGTCCGAACCAGCGCCTCTTGTAAGTGCGATACTCTGTCGAGTGGCCATTGGCAAAACTGTCATGGCGCTCATCGATGTGGTAGGCGTTTGGCTGCTGCCCGGCCAGGTGGTATTCTTGCGAGTCGAACTTGGCGCGCGGAGAGCGGCTGCTGCTGGTGCTGCCCTTGGACATGGTGAAGAAGTTGGGCGGGAGAGGAGTCGAGAGGGTTGCGAGAGGGCTTGGGTGGCGGCCCTCGAGCTTGATAAGAAGAAGCTTTCCCGCCAAGACTTGCAGGAATAATTAGTATAATTAGCAGGGCAACAATCTGGCTTGGCAGGCCAAGGCCTTGCAAGAGAGTATGTAGGTAGCGGGCGCCTCGTGGATGAGTCGAACAGGACCAAGGGGACGGGATGGGCTCGGATGGAGGCTGGGCCTCGTTTTGGGTCGTGACGGATCGCCCTGAGATAGAGGATAGTCGCGGATCAGGTCGAGGCGGAAGGCCGGTGACGTACGACTGGCATGTTGAAACGAGGGACCAGGAACACAGAGGTTTTGCCCTTGGCCAGGTCTGGGGGAAAGAGTGTGCGAGCGAGGAATGTAGAGAGAGAGAAACAGCGGAGACCAGAGATTTTGAACCAGGAGC
>JAPEBW010001156.1:0-29569 GCA_027405785.1 Ophiocordyceps robertsii | reverse complement strand
TTTAAAGGCGGGGAAACGATTAAAGGATATCTTAGACTTTTAATACGTATTTTAAGTCTTCGGTATAAATCCGGACGCCCTTATTAGTAGTAAGTTCGGGTAAGTCCTTAGTTTAGCCGATTCCGAGTTTATAGTTTATAGTAGGATCTTTTTATAGGAAGTCCTTAGCGGGGTCTATTCTATTCGGATTTTCTATAAGGGCTTCCGCTAAGGGAGCCGTGGCGTTAACCTCCTTATATAGCTAGAACTACTTATTAAGGTCCGTAATTATCCTTACCTTTTAGCTTTAGCGGAGTACTAGTAGTTCCTTAAAATAGTTTATTATCGTAAAGCTCTTATAATCCTATATTATTATCTAGGCGAGCTTAGGGTTATCGGGGAAAAATATTATATTACGCCTTAAAGGCGGCGCCTAGACTTATATAAGTAAGGCGTAGCTAGAACTAGCTAGAATCGTTATAGTAATTAAGTAGATTACCCGTCTGCGTATTGCTAGTCTTAGCCGGACTATCTTAACTTCGGCTTTAATCCTTTTATAAGCCCTAATTTATAAGACTAACGTAAAGTTAATAAAGTCCCCTTAGTAAGAAACTAAAAAGTCTTAGCCGAGCAATATATTAGCCGCTAAGCGTTTTACTATCTAAGCGCTAATCCTTACCTTTATAACCGCGAGGCTACTATCTAGCCTTCTTAGTATATAGGCGGTAAATTCCGCTTATCTAATAGTAGCTATCTTTCTTACTCCTTAAATAGGAATTCGTTAAGAGGAGTTTATAGTTACGTCTTAAAAGGTCTTTATTAAGTCGGCTTAAATAAGGCTTCGGTTTACCCCGGTGTCTATATACGCTTTAATACTTATCCCGGGCCCTTCTTTTCCGTAGATTAGTAAGTATATATAAGTAAATCGTAACGGCCTATTAAGGTTTAATAGCTAGACGTTAAAGGAAGCCTTAACTATCTAAACGTTTTATAGCTTTTAAATAACTACTTACTATACTAAGCTGCGTCTTTATATAGCAACGTCGCGGTTAGGGTTAAGGGGGTGTTTATCTTTAATATATCGGTAGAGCTTATTATTTAAGGGGAATGCTTTACCGCAAAATCCGCACGCTTTATCGGCCTCCTATACTAAGTCTGCTATAGTATAGATTGCGGTTTCCTTTAAGCTCTTATTAGTATCCGACTAAGCTCTTTCCGTATCGTACTCTTTATCCCTTAAATAGTTATTAGTCTTTACTATAGTACCTTCCTTAGTCGCGGGGTATACCCGTTTTAGCTTTAGCTTTAGTAAGCGTATAGTCTTAAAGGTCCTTTCTCTCTTTAGCCGGAGGACCTTAACTTATATTCCTAGCTATTTAGGTAGGTTTCTTCTTTAACTTAGCGAGCGCTATAAGGTCCGAGGTATATCCGCCCTTATCGGGCGGTTTAAAAACGTAACTCTTAGTCCCGGCGAGCCTTTAATAGATAGCTAGGGCGTCTTAAACTATCCTTTAAGTGCGTACGGGGTACGGCTAGTTAGCCCTTGCCTTTTTATAAGTTAGACCTATTTCTTTCGCGCTAATAAGTGCTTTTAAGATCTTTAAGTATATTTAACTTATAGCTAAAGAAGAATTTCCTTATATTTGTTAATCTATCTATTAATATCCTCGTTCCTTATTAAGCGTTATAAGGATTCTTATAAGTAAACGTCTAGCTTTTAATTAATTACTATAGTTAAGTAATCTAGCTAGTTAAGCGCGGCCTTAGCTTTATATCGTAAGCATAATATCTAAGACTTAAAGTTAAATCTTATTACTATATCTTTAATAGTAAAGTGCTTTTTATTAAGTGCCTATATTACTATATTTAAGCGGATTCCGAACCGTTTTTATAAGGCGGATATTTATTAGCTTAGTTTAATGCTAGGCTCGCTAAGTTCTTCTTATTATAGTTCCGAGAGGTCCTTAAAATACTATTCCGCCGTACTTCCTTAAAGGAAGGAGGGTAGTTAAATAGCTAATTCGTCTATATAGGCCTCGCCTTTACTAGCGTTTTAGCGGATAAAGTCGATAAAACGGTTAACTCCTTAAAACGTACTAGCTTTATTATCTTCCTAGACTTTATTAAAAGATACTTTTAAAGGTCTTAATAAGTTAAATCTCTTTATATCCTTAGCTCGTAGTTAAGGTTTTTCCTAGGGCTTAGTAAGCGCGTTTTCTTTTTTTAGTGCTTAAAGGAGACTAAGGAATTATTCGTTTAATATTACTACTATTCTTACTAAAGGGCTTAAGGCTATACTTAGTCTTAGTATCTACGCGCTTAGTATAGATAAGTTTAGCCCGCTAAGGGTATTGCTTACCGCGTCCTTATTACTTATTATTAAGGTCTCGGTCTTAATACTCTCGCTAGGCGCTTAACCTTCTGTTTTATATATATCCCGGAATCCGGTACGCCGTAAGGCCCCCGGTATAAGAAGCTCGTTTTTATTAATCGAGAGTCCCGAAAATGCTTTAGTTAGCGCGGCTATAGTAAATAAGGCTAAACGGTAATACTAAACTAAGAAACTACTAAGTATCCTTTAAGGCGGATTTCCGGTTAAGGCCCTTAGGCTAAACTCTATTAGTAGTACGCGGTGGAAATATCCGCTAAGCTTATTATCCCGGGGAAAGAGTAACTTTATTATAGGCTCGATCCGGAAGGTATTTAGCGGGCGGGGAGCTAGATAGTTTTAAGGTCGGCTTATCTTTACTTCTTTTATTTAAAGGATAATCGATTCGTTTAAGTAATACCGAATTTAGTTTACTTAATTGTATAGATTTTATCGTTTTATAGTCTATCCTTTATTAGTATTTTAAAAGCGGATTGCCTCTTAAAGGGTAGTAGTCTTAGCTTAGCTAAGCGGGACTCGTTTTACGTCCCGTTTAGCTTTATAGGCTATCGCGGTATAGTACTTTAAAAAGGGGTAAGGGAGATTATTAAACCGGTATACTTAGTAAGCCGCGGCCTCTTCCGCTTTTATAGCCTACTTATCTCGGAGTTTTATTATAAGCGCGTTAAGGAAGAGGTACTTATTATTAAGGTTAAACTTAAAGGCTAATAAGAGCTTCTTATTAAAGAAAATATCGTTTAGTATTTAACTTCTTATAAGATAAGTACTTAATCGTGCGATATAGTCGCTTTTAGCTTAGCGGATATCCGAGGGATTTCCGTTTAAATAGGTAGGAATCGTTACTATTTACTATACCTTATAGCGTAAGGATAAGGGGATAAAGCGCGGACTAATTACCGCCGGTTAAAGCCAGTACTACGGACTAATTACTATTAGTTAAGGCCGGTACTACGGACTAATTACCGCTAGTCGGGCTAGTATAATAGACTAATTACTATATATAATCGTATATAAGGGTTTAAAAATAGTAAAAAGCTTATCTATTTCTTAAAAGTATAGCTAGCTACTTTATACTTAGTTCTTTAAGCTAATTTTAAGGATCTTTAACTATACTATCTATAGTATATAAAGTAAACTATAAATATCCTTATAAAATCGCTTAATAAACTAAGTATAAGCCCGGTTAGAAATACTATAGACTATAGTTAGGGAAATCCCTTAAATATCCCTAGATATCCCTTAAATATCGCGGTAAGGTTTATCCTATGTCTTTTAAGGTGCTTCCGTAGTTAGAAATAAGTCGAACTATAGTTAGGATATCCCGCGGAAATCCTTAGAAATCCCCTAAAAATACTAGCGGAATCCGCTTAATAGTTTTTACGGTATCTCTTATAGTTAGATACGTTATAAACTATAGTTAGGTAGGCTCCTAACTATCTATAGTTATATCCCGGAAACCTTAGTAGGGTCCGACCGGTAATGTTCGTCGTATCTCCTTAGGCGAGCCTTTATAGTACGTGCTTTAAGCGTTCCTATCGCGGGGTTCCGTAAGGCTTCCTTAAGAGTAAAGTAAGGAGTCCGGGCGTGGCCGTTTAGATTCCGTAATATTAAGCCTTACTTAGTACTTAAAGTCGGTCTTTAAAGCGAAGGCGCCTTTTTATATTAATTATATACTTACTTACTTAAATTTTTAATTACTACTTTAAGGTAAGCGATTTATCGCCGTTTTATACTACTTAAAATACTACTTTATACTTTTTATCTTTTTATAATATCGCTATTTACCGCTTTTATATCTCTTACTTATTAAATACGCGGGCTAGTTATACTTATTCCTTAAGTACGTCTTAGCTTAAGTTTAAGTTAAGTTTTAGCTAAATTCTACTTTTATTTACCTTACTTTTATCTTAAGGTATAAGGTTATCCGCTTTACTTATATAAGTAATTAACCCCGCGTTCTTTTCTTTTATTTATATTATTATAATAGTACGCTCTTTTTATACTAATTATCGCGAGAGGTTTATATACTTACTGCTAAGGGGGACTTAATATCCGATTAGTCGCGTGCTATCCGGGATTATTTATACTATACGTCTTATTTCCTTTTTATTAAACGCCCTTTTTAGCTTATCTTAATCGCGGCGCGATAAAGCGTTAAGTACTACCGCTAACCTCCTTAAGCGGTACTTTAATATAAAGTTATATAAAGCGATATTTATTACTTATTTACTTTACTTTTTATTTAACTTTCTCTTTATTATAAAGTATTTAAAATTCTTATAATTTATTAGCACTATAAACGCTAGTATATTATATAACTTAACTTTTTAAAAGTCTAAGTATTATATAATTATAAGTAACTCCTTATTATAAATCGGGTAATTATACTTTATTATATTAAGTTATTTTAAGAAGAAACTTACTAAGTATTATATCTTATTTAGTCTTATTTATATTAATATACCGCTTATCGCGTACTTAAAGCAATCCGCTTTTAAGTATATTTCCCTTTTAAAATTATATAGCTATAGCACTAACGTATTATAAAATGCCTTTTAAATAAACTTAAACGCGGCTTAGTATTTCTTAGTCTATAAAAAAGTCGCGTTCTTTTTATAAAGGCTATTTAAGCACCGCGAGGCCTTAGTATAAAGCGGGATAAAAGTATAATAATAATTCGCGAATATAAAAAAGCTTTAAACGCCTTTTATATTCCTTAGCGCTTATTATATCTAGATAGCTTAAATCTTCTTTAAGTTCTACCGGACCTTACCCTTAGCTTATATAATAAAACTTAAGTACTTTACTTTTTTCGTTATAAAGTCGTATTTTTATAGGCTTAGTATAAGGCTTACCTTTTATAACCTTTTAAGTACTTTTGCTACCTTATTTTATATTAAAGGTTAGAGCAGCAGCGAAATTATAAGGAAATTAGGAGATTATATAATATTACGTAATAGAGGAGTCAATAGTATATAAGGTAGGATTTTAGCTAAAATTGATTAATAAAGAATTAAGTGCGTAAGTACTTATAGAATCTCTAGCTATTTAGTAGCGGGAGATTCGCCTTTTATAGATAAATATAAGGGAACGGAGTGATATATCCGGACCGGCCTTCGGGCGGTCTTAAAGCCCGAGGAATGTTGATTTTAAAGCATCTTACCCCGTAGCTAAATATCCCTTCCTTATGTGGCAATTCGTGTTTAAAGTTAGTTAAGGTTGGTTTAGGTCTAGGCGGATCCTTATTTTATCTAGCTACCCTAACCTCCTTAGTTCCGTATATAACGTTATAAATATCGTATAAGAATGTAAGAACTTAGAAAATAACGAGCCGAAGCTAGGCTATTTAATGCGGGTTTTTATATAATTTATATACCCCTCTATGCTTAGCTAATTAAGTAAGGATTAAATAGCTGATTTATTAAAGTAGTAAAATCACTCTTTTATAGCCTCCTTTTAAGAGTAGATTTATATACTCTTTACTAATTTATTAAGGTAGTATATATATAAGGTAAAGTCCTTAGTTATATAGGAAAACCTCTTTTATACCTAGGATATATAAAAAACCTTTCTTTTTAGGAAAAAATATCTTATAGTATATACTTATAGAAAAACCTTATAGAAGGAGAAATCTATAGTTTTATTATCTAGGGGTACTTAATAGGTAGCCTAGTCTTAAGGAAAAATTAACAGTGATTTAAAAACCTAGTTCCTTTAATCTTTATTTAAGAAACCTTTAAAAGGGAAAAAACTTAGTAAAAGGAAGGGTATAGAAAGCAGTTACTTAATCTCCTTTTATCTATAAGGCTTTTATACTAAAGATAATCCGGACCTAAACTTATTAAGTAAGGTAGGACTTAATTCTTTAGTAAAGATATTAGCTATATTATCTTTTAATTTAACGTAAAAGTCTTTAATTTCTTTATTTCTTATATTTATTCTCGTATAGTAATATGCGGCACATATATGTTTAGTACGCTTATAGAATTCCGGATTCTCTGCTAATTTAATAATAGCAGTATTATCTGTTAAAATAGGAGTAATACTACTACAGATCCTTATAGATAAATCCTTAGTAATTGCAGTAAAAAGACTATTAAAATAAACAGCTTCTTTAGCAGCCTCCTTAAGACCTATATATTTTACTTCGTGCGTAGAGAGAGCAACCAATTTTTGCTAAAAATAAGCCTAACTTATAACGTTATTATAGATATAAAAACAGTACCTTAAGACTAAGCAGGCGTCTATTAAATCTAAGGCCTAACTAGTATTAGTATAATCTTTTATATATAAAAAGTCTAAAGGGATATTATACGTATATTTAATTTTAAGGCTAGGGTATTTATTTAGATATTTCTAAATTGAAATTAAAGCCTTTATATACGTATCGTTTAGTTTAGCAGCGAATCTTATATAAGATATAACTAAATAAAGGATATCTAGCTTTATAAATAAGGCTAAAAATAATAAAGATCCTATTTCTTTCTGAAATTGTAATATTACCTTATTTAAGGGTAATTCCTTAGCTTTTCCTAGCTTAAATCCTATTATAGTAGGCGTATTTAAACTCTTTATAGCTTCTTTATTAAACTCCTTTATTTTATTTTAGGTATATTCTTCTTAGGATATATATAGCTCTTTCTTATCTTAGTTAATTTATATATTTAGACCTAAGAAGTCTTTTATATCTCTTAGTATAGTAAAACCTAGGTATTTAGCTAATTCGTTAAATAGTTTTTTTTATTATAGCTTTCGAGGGCCTTACTATAAGAAAGTCATCTACGTAGATCGCTAAAGCAATTTTATAGCGTTTATTTATAAATACCCCCTCTTTTAGTAAAAGGAGGAAAAATCCGAGTTTACTTAGTATATCTTTTAAACAAGTATACTAAAGCTTTAGGCTTTGTTTAAGACCGTATAATGCTTTCTTTAGCTTTGCCTTTATTAAACCTTTATTATATAGGTCTATAAATTTCGATAGATTTATCCCTTTCTTTCTATAATAAGACTTATTCTTAGAATAATAGTCTTTTAAAGTATATTGTTCGTAGCCTAAAGGAAGATTAATATATACTTTTGAATCTATATTAGCGTAAACGAAGGCATTAGTTATATCTATTTACATAGCTTAATAATTGTTTAAAACTGCTAAAATAAGAAGAATTCTAGTAGATTCGGGTCTAGCTATAGTCGAGAAGGTCTTTAGGTAATCTAAGCCGTATATCTACTTAAATCCCTAAATTACGAAATAGGCTTTATATTTAATAATTTGATTTTAACTATCCTTCTTAATAGTATAGACTTAACGGCCACCTAAATCCTCCTTATCGCTAAGGAGATAGGCGAATTCCTAAGTATTATATTTAATTAGTTAGTTTATTGCCCTTAGCATAGCATTTTTCTAGCTAGCTAAATTAAGGCTATTTATTGCCTGTTTATAGGTATTTAGCAAACCTTAATCCTTATCCTGTTTTATTATAGCTAGAATAGATTCTTTATAATCGCTATTTAAAAGCAGGAAAATATTAAGGTAATCTATATAGTTAGTATAGGACCCGTTAAGCTTCTTAGGTATTTCCACTACTATACGACTAGTAAGGCTAGGATCTTTATCTAAATCTTTATTTAGAGAACCTTTTTCTATAGAGGTTAAGGGAATTTCTCTAGTAATTTCCTTTAAAGGGTCTTCCTCTATAGGGCTATAGGCTTCTAGCCTATTTTTATTCTTTAGAATTATATTAAAATCAAAGTCTTTAATAGGACTAAAAGGGTTATCTATAAACCTATTTTCTAGTATAGTAATATCTCTAAAGACTATTAATTTTCTCTTAGAAAGATTCTAGACTTTATAAGCATTTTTACTATAGCCTAAAATAACTCCCTTAAAGGCTCTAGCTTCGAGCTTATCTTTAAAGTCCTTATTTTTATAATAAATAAGGCTTTTAAAGGTCTTTATTTTATTTAAGGTCTTAAAGGGTATTATTATATTATCCCCCTTTTTATAGGGCTTTTAAAACCTATTACTAAATGTAGAGATTTATTATATAAGTAGGTAGCTATTAAAATAGCGTTACCTTATAGATATTTAAGCAGCCTTGCTATATATAATAGAGAACGGACTTTTTCTAATATAGTGCGATGTATTCTATTTATTCTACTATTAGATTCCGGCGTTCTAAGAGGGCTAGAATTAAATAAGATACCGTTTCTTTTGTAGTGTGTTTTTATCTTATATATAAATTCATTTGCATTATCTAAAAATACTTCTCTAATCTTAGTCTTATCCGGGTTATTTTTAACCCTATTTTTAAATTCTAAGAGCCTTTTTATAGCTTCCCCCTTACCTTAAAGGAGGTATAGGTCTAGAAATTAGGTTCCTATATCTAAGAAAGAGATATAGTAGTAATATTTATTATAAGTCGGCGTTTTAATAGGCCCTTAAATATCTAATACTATTTATTTAAGGTAGAAATAGGTCTTATTTAAAGGTTTTTTATTTACATTATTCGTAGCCTTTGCCTTTATATAAATCTCGTAGTGTTTTATTTTATTTTCTTCTTTTAAAGGCATCTTTATATCTTTATTATACCTTTTTAATACTTTTAAAATAGCCCTATAATTTATATACTTAAGGCGTAAATACTAAGTATAAAAGTCCATATCCTTTGCTTTTAAAGAGGTAATAAGGAGGGAATTCCTTTTTAGTAAAGGTACTAAAAGAATATATTAAAGTTTATTTTTAAGATATCCCTTAATAAGAATCTATGCTTTATTATTTAAACAAAGGACTTTATCCTTGCCTATAAAGGCATAAGTATTCTTAAAATATAACTAGCTAATTATATTAACTTTAATTTTAAGTATATAAAAACAATCTCTAAGTATATATATTACGGAACGTAAGATATAAGCGCTCCGGCCACTCGTATATCAGTATATAAGATATAAGCATATAGACGATAATTAGCGTCCTAACCCCTAACTAAGGTCGGGGCGAGACCTTTTAGCAGTGCGGTATTATTACACTATTTTTCTATAGCAAATAGTAGCTACGCCTTTAGCGTAGGTTCGATTCCTATGCGAGAAAGTAGACCTATAAGTCCGTACAGAAATAAGGCTCCCCCCGGGCGCGCGTAATAATATAAGCGTGCGTAGCTTTTAGCTACCGGCTTAATAAACCGGGGAGGTCCCGTCTTATAAATAACGAGGACGTTATCGTCTTTCCTTTTAAGGCGGCAATTGTTACGGAACGTAAGATATAAGCGCTCCGGCTACTCGTATGTCGGTATATAAGATATAAGCATATAGACGATAATTAGCGTCCCGACCCTTAACTAAGGCCGGGGCGAGACCTTTTAGTAGTGCGGTATTATTATACTGTTTCTCCGTAGTAGTATATTTAATTTTAAAGTATAGAAATTAAAATACTAAATTACCTTTTCCTTTTACTAATATAAAGAAAGCTTTTCTTTAGCAGACTTTTGTTTTAATCTCTTTATAGTTAATAAGATAATTCTTATTTATTACTATATGCTTAGTAGTACTAGTATTATATATAAAATTAAGAGTCTTTTTATTATTATATTTAGGAAATCCTCCTTTCTTTGCCTTTAATACTATTTTCCGGACTTAAAAGAGTAAGGCTTTTAAAGGTCTTAAAAGAGTATCCTTAGCTGCTGCTAAAGGGGAATCTATAAAGGTTAAAATTACCTTTAAAGGGTTATTCGAGGCTACCCCGGGGGTAGGGGCTTTAAAGAGAGGAGAGGATAGCTAAAAAAGGTCGATAAGATCTATATTAAGGTCTATTTTAGTTAAATTTAGAACCTTATCTCCCTCTTCGCTTGATTTTACCTCTTTTATCCCTTTTTTTAATTTCCCCTTTTTAGAGGAAGAAGAAGAAGAAGAAGAAGAAGGGTTTTTTAAGGTAGATTTCTTTTTAGTAACCTTATTTAAATCGTCTGTTTTCTTCCCTTTAAGCACTTAATAAGAAGGGGCTTTTTTAGGGTAAAGTTAGAAGCAATTAGGTATTAAGTGGCCTGGTTTTTTACATTCTTTATAGTAAGAATTCGAGGAATTCCCTTGCTTTTTCTAAGGCTTCTTCTTAAGTAGGAAAGCTTTCTCCGAAAAGTCCTCTATATCCTTTACCCTTCTAGCTTCGTTTAAAAGACTAGCTATAAGGGTCTTAAGAGAAAAGGCTATAGAATTATGCTTAAGGCTCTACGTAATATTAGTTATATAGCTTTTAAATTCCCCGCTAAGGGAATTTAAAATCTATGCTATAAGAACCACTTCCGGAATATCTATCTCTTAAGATTTTAATTTTTTATAGACCTCTTTTACCTTATAAAGGTATTTCTCTAACTATAAGTCGGAAGGACTTAAGTTAAATAGCTGTTTTATAAGCAAATAATTCGACGAGAAATTCGAGGGATTATATAGCCTTTACAGCTCTTCTTAAACATCTTTAGTAGTAGTTCCGTGCTTAATCTATATTAAGGGACCGTCTTCTAAGCGTAGGAAAATTAAGGCAAAAGCCTCTTCCGTCTTAGCATAATTAGCTTACTTTAAAGCAGCTATAAGCTTTTCTTTAATAAGAATTACTTATATTTTAGTAGTCTATAAGGTAAAATTTAAATTACCCTTTAACTTAAAAAACTTATATTCTTTCTAGCCTGCTATTTTATATATCTTTAGTAAGATAGAATAGGTAGGTAAAGAAAAGTTGATTTTTAACTTAAAAAAGGTCGAAAGATAAAAGAAAGTCGGTGGGGATTAGTAAAGGAAATTCTAAGCAAATTCTTAAGGAAGAAAGGGGTGTTAGCGGAGAAGAGGGATTTTCGAGAGAATTATATATAGATAAGGGGATTTCTAGAGATTCTTCTAAAAAGGGAAAGAGATTAAAGAAGGTAATTGAGGTTAAGATATCTTTAAGTACAAATTCTAAGAGATTTAGTCGTTCAATCAACGTTAAACTTTAAGGAAGGTTTAGATAGGTAGTTAAAGAAAGGGGTCGTATTTGTTTCGGAATTTTCTAAAGCTAGTTAAAGGAGTAATTGATTTCCCGGCATAGTAAGTTAAGCCGGGCTTATAACCTATTTAAGGTTAGAGCAGCAGCAAATTTATAAGGAAATTAGGAGATCACGTAATAGCACGTAATTAAAGAGTCGATATTATATAAGGCAGGACTTAGCTAGATTTAATTAATAAAGGATTAAGTGCGTAAGTGCTTATAGAATCTCTAGCTATTTAGTAGCAGGAGATTCGCATTTTATAGACAAATATAAGGGAACGGAGTGACATATCCGGACCGGCCTTAAGGCGGTCTTAAAGCCTAAGAAATGTTGATTTTAAAGCACTTTACCCCGTGGCTATATATCCTTTCCTTATGCAGCAATTCGTGTTTAAAGTTGCTTAAGGTTAGTTTAGGTTAAAGCGGATCCTTATTTTATCTAGCCACCCTAACCTTCTTAGTTCCGTATATAACGATATAGATATTGTATAGGAACGTAAAGACCTAAAAGATAATTAGCCGAAGTTAAGCTATTTAATGCGGGTTTTTATATAATTTATACACCCCCCTATGCGTAGCTAATTAAGGAAGGATTAAATAGCTAATTTATTAAAGTAGTAAAATCACTCTCTTATAATAGGATATATAAATTATTATAGAAAGTTTATATTAGACTTTTTTAAGGTAATTACACCGATTTTAGCATTATTAAAAACGGTAAAAACAGAACTTTTTAAGTAAAACTTAAAAGCTTATAAAGCTTTTAAAAGGATTAAAGGATTACTTATTTAAGAATCTATATTAAATACTTATAATATAGAGAAACTATTAAAATTAAAATTCAATACTTTTAATTTTATATTAAGCACGTAGATATACTAGCGTGATAAAAATTAGATTTTAAAACCTATAGCATTTTATTTAAAGAAGTTAGTAAGTATAAAGACTTATTATCTTATTTATAATAAAAAGTTCCTCGTAATAATTAATACTTTCAAGAAATTTTAATACTATGTCTTAGGGAATAAATATAAGTTAAAAGTTAATAGAGACTATAAAAATATTAATTATTTTATTATAATATAACAGTTAAATACTAAGTAAATTAAATACGCTAAACTTCTTTATAAATTTAACTATAAGATTATATTTAAGAAAAGTACTAAAAATAACTAAGCTAATATAATAAGCTTATAAGTAAACTTTAACTATAAAGAAGAAGTTTATAAAAAGACCTTATTATTTCTTAATAATAATAGTAATTTAAAGTTTAAGATATTATATATACTTTTCAATATATAAGGAAATCTTATTACTTTAAATTTACTTACGAATTCTTTTAAAGAATTTAATAAAAAAAATCTAAAAATCTTTAGTAAAAGAGAAAATTAGTATATTATAAAAATAAGCTATTACTTTATTAAAATATTAAGAAAATATTTATGTTAGATTTTCTTAAACACTTTTTATATAGATATAAAAGTATAATAAGAACCTATAATAAGATTAAAAACTATTATAATACCTTTACCTTTTAATAGAAATTTTAAATATTATTTAAGTTATATAATATTCTTAAAAGAAAACCCTTTTTACGAACTAAACACTCGCTTAAAGCAAGTATATATCGCATTTAAAACTTTTCTTAATAATAGGAATTAATTTAGTAGTATTAATTACCCTTTTAAGATAATATAATAATATAGCTAAAAGTTATAAAAGTAAAAAGGTAATCCTCTTTATATTAATATTCACTATAGTATATAGTATAATAAGACGCCTTTAAGCTTTATATACTTTAATACAGAGCTAAATTTACCTTAATAAAGTAATAGTGCATAGCTTATTAAAGCTATGTATAATTTAAATAAAAAAAAGCTTATAATAAAACTGTAAGTATAGTTCTATATATATAGTTTAACTAAGTTTAAGCAGTAATTAAAACCCTCTTTTAATACTAACAAGCGTACTAAAAGGGCTTAAAATATAGTATAAGCTAACTTAAAGCTTTAAAAAGCTATTTAAAGTATAATAAAAAGGCTATATATAAAGAACTTAAATAAGGCTAGGCCTAAGATTTAAGAAGACTTAAGTAAACTTAAGTAATAGTAGTAATAAGCTTTTAAAAGGTAGTATATTATAAAATAATTATAAAACTAGTCCGCCTTAATATAAACGCAAGTTATAAGTAGTTTTATTAAAAGTAACGCTAGATATTTTAAACTAAGAGCTAAAAGGTATAGTTAAAGCGATTAATATAGCCCTTAATATCTCTTTTATTATAGTAGCGAGATACTTACTAAGTAAAGATATTATAATTAAGTTAAATATAGTAGTATAGCCTTATTAATAAAACTAAGACTAAGAAAAAAGCGTTTTTAAACGAAAGAAGGTAATAGTATATAGGTTTTATAAAAGAATAGCGAAGAATATCTTAGTAAAAGTCTTTAAAATAAAAAAGATATACTTAATTAAGGAGATTATTAATATTAATAAAGTAAAAGTTATATAACTATAAGTAATATACCTTTAAACTAAGACTTTTATTACTATAATTTTTATTATAAACATAAAGAGCTTAATAAAAGCTAATAAACTATATAATATAAGCTTATTTCCTTTATATATATATTATAATATAAGCTATATAATAAGTTAATTTTAATTACTTAGTCCTATAACTATTATAAATAGAAGTATATCGCTATATATTATACTTAAATATAGCTTTATAATCACTAGAAAAAGACTTTATATATAAGTAAAGAAAAAAAGTATTATATAAAAAGAGCAAAATCTTTTATAACTATATATCTTATAGTAAATAGCACTTAGCATAATCTTATATATATTTTATAGTAGTTAAACATTAAGTTAAAGTAAGAGACTATTATTTAAACTACTTATAGTAGTTTACTAATACTTATAGCTAGCTAAACCTTTATATCTCCCTTTTTTTATAAAAAACTATAAACCTGCTTAATTAATATAAGAAGTAAAATATACTCTCTTTTAGCCTATAAGCTAAATATAGCATAAATAACAAACAATATAAATCCGCTAAAATATTTATTAAATCCGCTAAAAAGTTTTATATACTATATTTATTTAGCTATATCATTTTACATTTATATAAGCAAGGTATAAACAGGTTAGAAAAAGGTATATATAGAAACTATATATATAATCTATATTAAGTCGCTACGCTACTTTATATTCCTTATAGAATTAATCTCTAAGCGTATAAATAGAATATTAACTTAATAATAGCTATTAGCCTACTTTATATCATTACGCTAAATAAGGGGCTCTTTTTAAAATTACTTAAGCTACTTATAGCTTAGGAATTCTTTATATAAAGAGGCCTTAGTCCCTCTTTTACCTTATATAGATTATTAACCTTATATATATATATCTTACCTATTTCTTTATCTTTTTACACACTCTTTATATCTCTATAATCCCCTTACGTATAGTTATATACTTACTCTCTTCTATACTTATTTACTCCTTAATTAGTTATAAGCCCGGCTTCCTTTTAAGCCGGACTTACCCCCGACCCCTACCGACGTTTTTCGGACTATTACGTTTTTAGGAAATTCTAGCAAAACCTATTACTACTTCCTACGTAAATTCGCTTACTAAGCGTACTTTCTCCGGAATTTTCCTAATATTATATTAGATTTAGTTCCTTAGTTTTCCCCCTTTCCTCCTCCTTTTTATACCTTATGTTTTTGTAATTATATTTTTAAGACTATATCGAACATAAAAAAACCTCTTAAAAACCTTTTCCTATAAAGTAAAAGACCTGTTTTTTAATAGCGCTTTTCTTTTACTTTTCCGCTTACTTTATATAAAGTCCTTTACTCTTTTTTTAATCTCTCCCTTATACTCCTAGATTTTAAATCGGCTATTAAGATCTAAGAAACTAATAAATAAATCTTTTATAGTTTTCTCTCTATATAAAAAGGAACGCACTTTTAAATATACTTTTCCTATCTTTTTTAAACCTTTTTATTATATCCTTAAACCGATATCTCTTTAATTAATATTTTTAACTCTTCCTTTTTTAATGAACTTTTATACCGGAATACCTCTTAAAAAAATCTATAAAGAATATAGCTACTAAGAACGACTACTAATTTAGTAAGCTAAAAGGTTCTTTAAATTATTCCTTTTAATTACTTTAAATAAAATCCGTTTTTATTTAAAAGAAAGCCGCTAAAGCCGTCTTTAAAGATTTATATACTAAATCCGCGGAAATTCTTACTCTTATACGTCTTTTAGTTAAGGATAGTCCTCTCTCTTAAATAAAACACTATGCGACTAGAAAGGTAGCTTAAAAAGCTTTAAAAACTCTTTATAACTTAGTAAATTTTACTTTAAATTTTGTTCTTATAAAGAAATTATTTAATATAACTCTTAAAACCTATACTTCGATCGAGGTATATCTTAATAAGATAAAAGAGCTTTTTAATAAGGAAAATATACGAGAAATTAAAATCCTTAAGGTAGTAATTAATACTTAGATTTTAAAATTCTTAAATAGCTCTTATTTTAGCTTTATAATTAATAACTTTTAAGCTCTTCGAGATAATACTTAAGCTTATACTTTAGCATTACTTTTTACTTCTTTAATAAATAAGTTTAAAAGGATTAAACCACTAAAAGGTCTTTTTTTTAATTAGCTATTCTTTTTATAAAATAAAAAACCCGTCTTTTATAAAAATTATAAGAAAGAGTGCTATGCTATAAAAGACTATTTTTAGCTTAAGGAAAATAAAGATAAGGTAAAGGTAGTAGGTTTTAAACTAAAAGCTTTTTTTTCTTTTCTTTTATTAAAGGCCCTTTTTAATTAAACCTTTTCGAGACTACTTTAATAGGAATAATAAGCGTTTTATGCTTATACTCTTCTTAAAAGAGTCTTCTTAAGAGAGAGTTTTAGTTATTAGAAAATTAATAGTTAAAGGCTAAAAAAAATAAGTTTCCTCCTTTAAAAAGTCCTCTCCCTTTAAAAAAATACTTTCTATTTCTAATTTCTTTACTTAGGTAAATAACCCTCTTTTAAAACCTTCTATACATTTTATACTCCTTATACCCTTTATACCCTCTATACCCTTTATACTCTTTATACCCTTTATACTCTTTATACCTATTATACCCTTTATACCCTTTATACCCTTTATATTTACTATACCCCTTTTATATATACCTCTTTTTTATACTTCTTTAAAAGAGAAAAAGAAAGCTAATATAAGAAATATTATAAGACCTTTAAAGCCTCTTCCTCTTTCTATTTCTTCAGTTATTTTTAAAGTAAATAACAATATTATAAAAATAAAAAAAAGGGAATATATATAACTTTATCTTTTATATATAGGCTTTTAAGCATATAGTATATAATAAATCACCCCTACCTTTTTATAAAGATATATATATTACTATTACTTAAGAAAAAGCGTTTTTTATTATAGTAAAAAGTATAAGTAATTTATATTTTAAATTTCCTAATAGCAATATACGTTATATATTAAAGAACTGCCTTTATATACCTTAAATTAGTATTAATATAATAAGTTAATTATCTTTTTATAATACTTTAACTTTAAAAAGTAAAGATAATATAACTATGTTAAAGAAAGAGGTAAATATACTTATATAAGGCTTTATAATAACGGCTTATATTATATTCTTATAGTTCTAAAAACTCACTTTTAAATTAATAATAAAATATATAATCTAAAAGGCTTTATAAACAATATATATCTAAACAATATATTATTATTATTATTATTATTATTAAGTTTACGCTAAGGACTTAATATAGGTTTTTAAAGATTTAATATTTTTAAATAAAAAGAAAAAACTAAAGTGCTTAAGGTAAAACCTCCTCTTTTTCGCGATTAGTCCGCCTTATATAAGGTCTTATAACTTTATATAAAGAAAGGGGGTGCGCTTTCCGCTATAAGTATATCCCGCTCGCTAAGTAGTTTAACATAGCTTAGCTAAGCCAGGGCCGCTTTTAACTTAAGCGGCCCGCGGCTTAAAGCCTTAAGCTCTAGGCTTAAAGTATAGGTAATAGTCTATCTTTTATCCCTCTTTTAGCCGCCCCTTAAATACGGAGGCGGAAGGGTAAGTAAGATTCCGTCCCGCGCCCTTATTACGGGTAGCGCGGCCTTAAAGAGTAGGCTTAAAGCGGGCCCCTTTAATAAAAATTCGGCACTTTATAGTATATATATATTCTTAATCTAGCTTATTATATATTCGCGCCGCTTAGTTATTAATCCCGCGCGCGGTTTTAAGAATAAAGCCTTTTACGTACTATATACGTAAATATGCCTTTTTTCTTACTTATTAAAAAAGCGCCTATTCCTTACACGCGCTTATTATATATCCGCTAACCTGCCTTTAATATATCTTCGCCCTTTTACTACTATTAAGTTATTATTATTACTATTACTATACTTAAAAAAAAGTTTACTTTTTTTAACCTTAATATAAGCCCGCTTTTTAAGTTATTAAGTTAAGATACTAAAGATAAGGACGCTTAAGCTCGCCGCGTTATTAAGCGGGAGGTCCCTTACTATATATATATAGGCCGCTTATTAAGCGACGATATGCTTATAGTTTTCTAAGGCTGCTAAAACTAAGCTTATATATGCTTAAACTAAGAGCTTTAGTAACGCGCTAGCGCTACTACAGCCCGCGCTTTCGCGTCCGGGGCCGCCCTTAGCCTAGCCTTACTTAATAAAAATATTAAGCTTCTTACCTCTACCCTTAACTATTTCGTTAACGATACGCGCGCGGCCTATAAAGCTAACGCTAAGTTCGCTAATAAACTTACTAGTATTATTATAGTTATATACTAAACTGTTTACTTTATAGCCTAGACTATAATAAGCATTAAAAATACGCTATTTATAGTAGCCGACTATCTTAGCTTTAGCGTCTATAAAGGCCGGGATATCGTATTTAAAGGTCGTTTGCTTAACTTAAACTTAGCGCGGGCCCGTGCCGCTCTCGCCCCGCTTAAGCCTACGCCCCTTAAGATCTTTATTGTTTTTAAGGATTTTAAAGCTAAGGCTAAGACTAAAAAGAAAGCTTAAGCTAAGGCCCTTACTAAGGCTTATACTTAAGAGCGCGCCGCTTTTACTTAAAAGCTTAAGTATTAAGGGGCGCCTAAGTATAAGAGTAAAAGGAAGGCTATTTAAGCTAATACTATATCTAACTTAAAGGTATAAAGGAGTAAAATATACTCTCCTACAGCCTATAAACTTAATATAGTATAAATAACACTTAATATAAATACTTTAAAATATATATTAAATCCGCTATACAATCTTATATACTATATATATTTTCTTTTATTATTTCACGCATATATAAGCAAGATATAAGCAGATTCGGAAGAGGTATATATAGAGACTATATATATAGTCTGTGCTAAATCGCTACGCCACCTCGTATTCCTTACGGAATTAATCCCTAGGCTTATAAATATAATATTAACCTAATAATAGCTATTAGCCTACTATACATAAGTACGCTAAATAGGGGGCTCTTTTTCAAATTACTTAAGTTACTTATAGCTTAGGAATTATCTATATAAGGAGGCCTTAGTCCCCCCTTTACTTTAAAAAGATTATTAACCTTATATATAAAAATCTTACTTATTTCTTTACTTTTCGCACACTCTTTATATCTTTATAATCCCCTTACCTATAGCTATAAGCCTACTTTCTTCTATACTTATTTACTCCTTAATTAGTTATAAGCCCGGCTTCCTTTTAAGCTAGACTTACCCCCGACCCCTGCCGACGTTCTTCCGACTATTACGTAATTAGAAAATTCTAGCAAAACTCTTTCTAACTTTCTAAATAGTTGCGCTTACTAAGCATATTTTCTCCGGAATTATCCCGATATGTTATCGGACTCGATTCCTTAGTTTTCCCCTCTCCTCCTCCTTTTTATACCTTATGTTTTTATAACTATATTTTTAAGACTATATAAAACATAAAAACCTTAAAAAAATCTTCTTAATATAATAAGACCCGCAATTTATAATAGCCCTTTTCCCTTTTTACTTACTTTATATAAAGTCCTTTACTTCTTTCTTTAATCTCCTTTATACTCCTAGATTTTTAATCGGCTATTAAGATCTAAAACATTAGCTACGAAACCGTTGAAAAATCTCTTAATATATAATAAGGAACGCAATTTTAAAGAAAATTCTCTTTTTTATTTTTCGGACCCTTTTTACTGCATCCTTTTACTAATATCCCTTTTATTAATATTTCTTACTCCTCCTTTTTTAATTAACTTTTATACCGGAATACCTATTGAAACTATCTATAATAAATATAGCTACTAAGAGCTACTACTAATTTAGCAAGCTAAAAGGTTCTTCGAATTATTCCTCTTAGTTACTTTAAATAGAATCCGTTTTTATCCGGGAGAAAGCCGCTAGAGCCGTCTCTTAAGATCTATATACTAAATCTGCGGAAATCCTTACCCTTATACGTCTTATAGTTAAGGATAGTCCTCTTTCTTAGATAAAACACTATATATATAACTATAAAGTTAGCTTAAGAAGCTTTAAAAACCCTTTATAACTTAGTAAATTTTACCTTGAATTTTCTTCTTATAAAAGAATTATTAAATATAACCCTTAAAACTTATACTTCGATTAAGGTAGATCTTAATAAGAAAAAAGAGCTTTTTAATAAGCTGAATATTCGAGAAATTAAAATCCCCGAGGTAGTAATTATTACCTAGATTTTAAAATGCTTAAATAGCTCTTATTTTAGCTTTATAACTAATATTTCTTAAGCTCTTTAAGTTAACGCTTAAGCTTATACTTTAAAATCACTTTCTTCCTCTTTAATTAATAAGTTTAAAAGGATTAAAGCTTTAAAAGGTCCCTCTTTTAATTAGCTATTCTTTTTATATAGTAAAAAACCCGTCTTCTATAAGAATTATAAGAAAAAGGGCTATGTAATAAAAGACTATTTCTAGCTCGAGGAAAATAAAGATGAAGTAAAGGTAGTACGTTTTAAACTAAAAGTTTCTTTTTACTCCTCTTTTTATAAAAGGCCCTTTTTAATTAAACTTTCTTAAAACTATTCGAAAAAGAATAATAAGAGTTTTATGCCTATACCTTCCTTAAGAGAGTATTTATAAAAGAGAGTTTTAGATATTAAAAAATCAGTAGTTAAAGGCTAAAAAAAGAGACGAGTTTCCTTCTTTAAAGAGTCCTCTCTCTTTAAAGAAATACTTTATATTTCCGACTCCTTAGCTTAAGTAAATAACCTTTTTCTTTAACCCTCTATACCCTCTATACTTTTTATACCCTCTATACCCTCTATACCCTCTATATACCCTATACCCCCTATACCCTATATCCCCTTTATATTTACTTTACCCTTTTTATATACACCTTTTGTATAAACTTTTTAAAAGAGAAAAAGAAATCTAATATAAGAAATAATATAAGACCTTTAAAGTCTTTTTTTTCTTCTCTTTCTTAAGCTATTTTTAAGGTAGATAAAAATGTTATAAAAACAAAATAAGGGAATATATATAACTTTATCTTTAATATAAGGGCTTTTAAGCACATAGTATATAATAAATTACTCCTCTCTTCCTATAAAGATATATATATAACTATTACTTAGGGAAAAGCGTCTTTTATTATAGTTAAAGGCGAAGGAGATTAATATTTTAAATTTCCTAATAGTAATATACGCGATATATTAAAGAACTGCCTTTTTATACCTTAAATTAGTGTTAACAAAATAAGCTAATTATCTCTTTATAATACCTTTGCTTTAATAAGTAAAGATAATATAACTCTTTAAGATAAAGAGGCAAATATACTTATATAAAGCTTTGTTAATAACGGCTTATATTTTATTCTTATAGTTTAAAAGACTCGCTTTTAAATTAATAATAAAATATATAATATAAAAAGCTCTATAAACAATATACCTATAAACAATATATCTATAAACAATATAATATCTATAAACAATATACCTATAGATAATATACTTATAGACAATACCTTTATAAATAAAGATAAAAAGTAAATAGATAAAAAGAAGACTAAAGATATACTTCTTTAGAATAAAAGACTAACATATATAAATAATAAATTACGATATAGATACCTAAGAAAAAGGTATTTTAATATAAATATAAATAAAGCTAATATAATAAAGATAAAGTAATGTAAAGCTTATATAAAAGCTAAATAAATAGATAAAAAGAAAAAGACTCCTTCGAAAAGGGAATATTTCTTTTAAAATAAAATATAGACTAGTATTTAAGGCCTTATAAAAACCCTTACTTATAATAAATACATATACTTTATATTCTTTTTTAATGCTATAACTAGATATTTATAAATATACCTTATAAAAAGTAGGGCGAAATGTCTGCTTAAATTCTAAGAATATAAGTAAGAATTAGAAAATAATATAAATAAGACTACTATAAAAGAAGTTTTCTTTAATAATATAAGAGAATTTGTATAGATAATAAACCCATACTGCCTAAGAAACGGCCTTATATATAATATAAGTCCTATATATACCCCTTATTCTAATAGTAAAATAAAAATGATAAATAGAACTATACTTAATAAAGTCCGGGCTATGCTTTTAACTTTAAACCTACTAAAATACCTATAAGGCGAGGCTGTTTTAGCAGTTATATATATATATATAATAGGTCCCCGCAATCTGCTATAGGCTTTATATCCCTTATAGAAAAGAAGGATAATATAGCTTTAAGTTTAAAAGACTAAGATAAAATAAAGGTATTCGGAAGCGCTATATTTTATAAGAATAAAACCCTTAATAATAAACTAGAGCCTAGAGCTTATAAAGGGGTAATAATTAGCTATAAAGATACCGCTTATAAATTATATACCTTTTTTAAACGGAGAGTAATTATTTCGAAAGATATAACGATACTAAAGAATAACTTCTTAAATAAAGAGGAATATACTAATTTTAATAATATGCTCTCTTTAAATAAGCTGCTAAAAAAAATATAATACTAGAAATAACAATACTAGTAATAATAATAATAATAATAATAATAATAATAGCAGTAATAATAGTACTAAAAAGACTAGTAATATAAAGAGTAGCAATAGAAATATAAGTAATAATAATATAAATAGTAAAGATACTAGTAATATAGATAATAATACTATAGATTATAATACTAGCAATAATAATACTAGCGATGACAATACTTATTAAAAGGATTAAAAGATTTAAGTAAAAATACTTAAGAAGCCTACTTAATATTATAAAGATTTTATAGAATACCTTATATATAATAACATAATTAATAATAATGATATAAAACATATCCTTTTTATTATAAAATAAAATAAAGATCTTATAAAGCCTATTACTTATAAGTAGGCTAAAAATAGTCCGCAAGCAAAAGACTAAGATAAAGCTAAACTAACTAAACTAAACGAACTTATAAGTCTACATACTTAAGAAATATAAGAGCTTCTTAGTAATAAGGAGGCTTTAAAAGGCCGATAGGTCTATAAAATAATAAAGGATAATAAAAACAATATAACTAAGTATAAAGCTCGCTTTATAGTATAAGGCTATAAGTAAATATACGGCTTAGACTATATTAAACCCTTCTTTATAAATCCTAAACATAAGTCTACTAAACTCTTATTAATACTAGCTATAACTAATAATTAGTAAATACTATAATATAATAAAACAAATACATTTATAATATAAATATAGATATAGAAGTATTTATAAATATACTATAAGGTTATAGAGACTATATTATAAATAAAGACCTTAAGTATAAAAGTAAAAAGCAGTATAATAAACATAAAAAGCTAGTTATAAAATTAAAGAAAGCTTTATACAGTCTTAAATAAAGTCCGAGGCTTTAAAGTAATCTATTATCTAAAGTCTTAAGCGAGTAAGAATTTTCCTACCTACCTATAAATAAATAAGTATTTATAAGTAATAAGCTATATATAGCTATATTAGTTTACGTAGACGATCTTTTATTTTTTAAGCCTACAAAGGATTTTATAACTTATATAATTAATAAAATAAGTAAGGTCTTAAAGGTTTAATCTTTAAGCAAAGTAAAAGACTTCTTAGGAATAACTATAACTATAAACAAAGCGAAAAGAAATCTATATATATCTTAAGAAAGATATACCCTTAATAAAAGAAAGGAATTTAATAAACAAAATATAGGACCTTTAAAAACCCCTGCTATAAAAAGAGTTAAATAAAATAAAATAAAAGACTATATAGCTATAAAAGAAGACATCTTATAATGTTAAACATAAATAAGCTTACTATTATTTTAGCATTGTTTTTAAGGGTAGATATATTATACGCGGTAATATTATATACTAGATTTGCTTTTAATTTAGAAATAACATATTTTAAAGCACTTAATACGATTTAGAAATATCTTAATAAGTATTTAAGCTTAAGCATATACTATAACTATAATATAGTATTTAATATGTAATTTTCTAAAGCTTATACTAATGCTAATTAAACTAGCGATTTTATAGACTATAAGTTAGTCTCCCGATACTATTTTTTTATAAATAATAACCTTATAAGCTAGGCTTACTAAAAACAAAACTCTATAGCACTATCTATATACTAAATAGAATATATAGGCCTTAAGGAGGCTAATAAGAATTAAGGAGCAAATAGGTGTAAAAGGGAGCAGGCTTATAGCTATAAGGAAGGGGATTATAGAGATATAAAGAGTGTGCGAAAAGGTAAAGAAATAGGTAAGATGTGTGTATGTAAGGTTAATGATCTATCTAATATAAAGGGGGGACTAAGGCTTCCTTATATAGACAATTCCCAAGCTATAAGTAACTTAAGTGATTTAGAAAAAAGCCCCCTGTCTAGCGCAGTTATACATAGTAGGCTAATAGCTTCTATTAAGTTAATATTGTATTTGTAAGCGTAGGGATTAATTCCGCAAGGAATACAAGGTGGCGCAGCGACTTAGCACGGATTATACATATAGTCTCCACACACACCTCTTCCTAATCTGCTTATATCTTGCTTATGTATGGGTGAAATAATATAAGGAAATACGTATAGTATGCAGAATTGTCTAGCGGATTTAATGTATATTTCAGCGTATTTATGTTATGTGTTATTTATGCTGTATTCGGCCTATAGGCTGCGGGAGAGTATATTTTACTCCCTTATAGCCTCTCTTAAAGGGTACTTATAGTATATAAGTGCGCTTTAGACATACTAACTAAAGTAAAGTAAAAAGCCTTTAAATAAGGAAAAATCCTTTTATTTATAGCTTAAGAAAACCTATTTTATAAGTAAAAACTTAAAGCTTTTAATCTTTCTTAAAGGGAAAAACCTATTATATAATTTAAGTAAAACCTCTTTATTTATTTATATAAGGAAAACCTTTATATAGGTGAAAAACCTTAGGTTATATAGAGGAAAGCTAAAGAAAGCAAGAAATAGCTAAAAACCTTTATTATAGTAATTTATATTATAACCTCTTTAATTCTTAGTAAACTTCGGAATTTATCAAATAGTATAAAACCTAATCCTTTAGTAAATATATCTACTATATTATCTTTAGAATTTATATACTAAACCTCTATCTCTTTTTCTTTAACACTATTACGCGTAAAGTTATATGCTAAGCCTATATGTTTTCTTAGCTTATATAATTTAGGATTCTTTGCTATTTTTAAAGCAGATTAATTATCTATAAAAATTATAAGGACTTTATTTTTAGGTATATTTATAGACATTTCTTTTACGATAATATTAAAATAGCTATATAAATATAAAGCTTCTTTATTAGCCTCTTTAAGGCCTATATATTCGGCCTCGCATATTAAGAGTGCTATAGATTTTTGTTTTTAGTAAGCCTAGCTTATAAGGTTATTGTTTATAAAGAAACAGTATCTAGAGACCGACTTATAGTCTATAAGATCACTAGCTTAATTAGCATTAGTATAGGCTTTGTAAAATAGCATATTAAATGCTATATTGTAGTTATAGTATATGCTTAAGCTAGGATATTTATTTAAATATTTCTAGATCGTATTTAGTGCTTTATAATATAGTATTTCTAGGTTAAAAGCAAATCTAGCACATAATATTACTGCGTATAATATATCTAGCCTTAAAAACAATACTAAAAATAATAGTAAGCCTATTTGCATTTAATATAATAAGATGTCTTCTTTTATAGCTATGTAGTCTTCTATTTTATTTAATTTAACTCCCTTTATACTAGGGGTTTTTAAGGTTTTAATATTTTGTTTATTAAATTCCTTTATCTTATTAAGGGTATATTTTTCTTAGGATATATATATATCCTTTTTCGCTCTGTTTATAGTTATAGTTATTCCTAAGAAGTCTTTTACTTTGCCTAAAGATTAAATCTTTAAGACCTTGCTTATGTTATTAATTATATAAGTTATAAAATCCTCTATAGGCTGAAAGAACAGAAGATCGTCTACGTAAACTAATATAGCTATATATAGCTTATTGTTTATAAATACCTCTTAATTTATAAGTAGGTAGGAAAATCCTTGCTCGCTTAAGACCTTAGATAATAAGTTATACTAAAGTATCGGACTTTATTTAAGACCGTATAAAGCTTTCTTTAATTTTACAACTAGCTTTTTATTTTTATTATACTACTTATTATTTTTATTTTTATACTTAAGGTCTTTATTTATAATATAGTCTTTATAACCCTATAGTATATTTATATATATTTCTATATCTATATCTATATATATAAATACATTCTTTATATCGTATTGCAGTATTTGCTAATTATTAGTTATAGCTAGTATTAATAAGAGTTTAGTAAACTCGGGTCTAGCGGTTATAAAGAAGGTTTTAATATAGTCTAAGCCGTATATTCACTTATAGCCTTATGCTATAAAGCAAGCTTTATACCTAGTTATATTATTTTTATTATCCTTCTTTATTTTATAGACCTATCGGCCTCTTAAAGCCTCCTTATTACTAAGAAGCTCTTGTATTTCCTAAGCATCTAGACTTATAAGTTCGTTTAGTTTAGTTAGTATAGCTTTATCTTAGTCTTTTGCTTGCGGACTGTTTATAGCCTGCTTATAAGTAGTAGGTTCTATAAGATCTTTATTTTCTTTTATAATAAAAAGAATATGTTTTGTATTATTATTATTGATTATTATATTATATATAAGGTATTCTATAAAATCTTTATAGTATTTAGTAGGCTTCTTAGGTATTTCTACTTAAATCCTTTAATTCTTTTGCTAGGTATCGCTAGTATTATTATCGCTAGTATTATTATCTATATTACTAGTATCTTTCGTATTTATATTATTATTATTAGTTATGTTTATATTACTAGTATTTATATTACTAGTATTATTAGTATTATTAGTATTATTAGTATTATTGTTATTATTGTTATTATTACTAGTACTATTCTTTTTAGTATTATAGTTATTTAGCATCTTATTTAAAGAGGGCATATTATTAAAATTAGTATATTCCTCTTTATTTAAGAAGTTATTTTCTAGTATAGTTATATCTTTAGAAATTATTACTTTTCGTTTAGAAAAGTTATATATTTTATTAGCGGTATCTTTATAGCCTATTATTACCCCTTTATAAGCTCTAGGCTTTAGTTAATTATTAGGAGTTTTATTTTTATAAAATATAGTGCTTCCGAATACCTTTATTTTATCTAAGTCTTCTTAACTTAAAGCTATATTATTATTCTTTTCTATAGGGGATATAAAACCTATAGCAGAGTGCGGGGACCTATTATATATATATATAGCTGCTAAAACAGCTTTACCCTATAAGTATTTTAGTAGGTTCGAGGTAAAAAGCATAGCCCGGACTTTATTAAGTATAGTTCTATTTATCCTTTCTATTTTGCCGTTAGAATAAGGGGTATATACAGGACATATATTATATATAAGGCCGTTTTTTAAGCAGTATGGTTTTATATTATATATAAATTCTCTTGCATTATTAGAGAAAACCTCTTTTATAGTAGTCTTATTTATATTATTTTCTAATTCTTATTTATATTCTAAGAATTTAGGCAGACATTCTGCTTTGCCTTTTATAAGGTATATTCTTAGATATTTAGTTGCAGTATCTAAAAAGGATATAAAGTATATATATTTATTATAAGTAGGGGTTTTTATAGGGCCCTAAATATTAGTATGTGTTTTATCTAAAAAGAGATATTTCCTTTTCGAAGGAGTCTTTTTTTTTATCCATTTATTTAGCTTTTATACAAGCTTCGCATTGCTTTATCTTTATTATATTAGCTTTGTTTATATTTATATTAAAATACCTTTTTCTTAGGTATCTATATAGTGATTTATAATTTATATGTCTTAATCTTTTATGCTAAAGAAGTATATCTATAGTCTTCTTTTTATCTTTATTTATAAAGGTATTATCTATAGGTTTATTATCTATAGTTATATTGTTTATAGATATTGTATTGTTTATAGATATATTATCTATAAGTATATTGTTTATAGATGTTATATTGTTTATAGATATATTATTTATAGGTATATTATTTATAGATATTATATTGTTTATAGATATATTGTTTATAGGTATATTGTTTATAGAGCTTTTTATATTATATATTCTATTGTTAATTTAAAAGCGAGTCTTTATAACTATAAGGATATAATAAAGACCGTTATTAACAAAGCCTTATATAAGTATATTTGCCTTTTTATTTAGGAGAGTGATATTATCTTTACTTATTAAAGCAGAGGTATTAAAAAGAGATAATTAGCTTATTATATTAACACTAATTTATAGTATATAAAGGCAGTTCTTTAATATATAGCGTATATTGCTATTAGGAAATTTAAAATATAAATTCCCTGCGCCTTTAACTATAATAAAAGTCGCTTTTCCCTAGGTAATAGTTATATATATATCTTTATAAGAAGAGAGGAATGATTTATTATATACTATATACTTAGAAGCCCTTATATTAAAGATAAAGTTATATATATTCCCTTTTTTTATTTTTATAATATTTTTATCTACCTTAGAAATAACCTAAGAAATAAAGGAAAGAAGAGGCTTTAAAGGTCCTATAATATTTCTTATATTAGCCTTCTTTTTCTCTTTTTAAGAGGTATATAAAAGAGGTGTATATAAAAGAGATATAGTAGATATAAAGGGGGTAGAGGGTATAGAGGGTATAGAAGGCATAGAGGGTATTAAAGGTATTAAAGGTATTAAGGGTATTAAGGGTATAAAGGGCATAGAGGGTATTACGGGTATCGAGGGTATAAAGGGTATAAAGGGCATAGAGGGTATTAAGGGTATCGAGGGTATCGAGGGAAGGGGAGGGCTATTTACTTAAGCTAAGGAGTCGGAAATATAAAGTACTTCTTTAAAGGGAGAGGACTCTTTTAAGGAGGAAACCCGTCTCTTTTTTTGGCCTTTAACTACTAATTTTCTAATAACTAAAACTCTCTCTCGAGCAGACTCTCTTAAGGAGGGTATAGGCGTAGAACGCTTATTATTCTTATTTTAATAGTCCTAAGAAGGTTTAATCGGCAGGGGCCTTTTATAAGAAGAAGAGGAAGAAGAAGAAGCTTTAAGTTTAAAACCTACTACCTTTACCTTATCTTTATTTTCCTCGAGCTAAAAATAGTCTTTTATAGCATAGCCCTTTTTCTTATAATTCTTATAAAAGGCGAGTTTTTTGCTATATAAAAGGAATAGTTAATTAAAAGAAGGATCTTTTAAAGCTTTAATCCTTTTAAACTTATCGATTAAAGAGGAAGAAAGTGATTCTAGAGTATAGGCTTAAGCGTTATCTTAAAGGGCTTAGGAAATATTAGTTATAAAGCTAGAATAAGAGCTATTTAAGCATTCTAAAATCTAGGTAATAATCACTACCTCGGGGATTTTAATTTCTCGTGTATTTAGCTTATCGAAAAGCTCTTTTATCTTATTTAGATATATCTCGATCGAAGTATAGGTTTCGAGGGTTATGTTAAATAGTTCTTTTATAAGAAGAAAATTCGAGGTAAAATTCACTAGGTTATAAAGGGTTTTTAAAGCTTCTTAGGCTAACTTTATAGTCATATAGTATTTTATCTAAGAGAGAGGACT
>JAPEBW010001155.1:0-29619 GCA_027405785.1 Ophiocordyceps robertsii | reverse complement strand
TATAAAAAGATCCTATAAAAAACTTCTTTAATACCTTACTAACTATAACTAATAAATTCTTAAAAATATATCTCCTTATCTTAAGTAATAACTAGTTTATAGCGGAAGACTAAGTATAAGCATTATATACTAAGCTACTCTACGCTAATTAAGGGATTCCGAAAAGGATAATCTTTAACTAAAACGTAAAGTTTACTTTAGTATTTTAGCGGACCTTATAGTAAGCTTTTAAATTAAAGCTTTTTATATTTACCGCTTAGTACCCTTAAACTAACGGCTTATTAAAAAGGCGAAACTAAACTATAAAAATCGCGCTATAACTCTTTACCGCCGATTTCTTAAACTTACGCTAAACTAATATATTAATCGCTTTTTAGTTTAGCCTTAATAATTCCTTCTTTTAAGTAATTTATATAGCCCTTAGTAAGCTTATTTTAAAGATAAGAATATATAACGGCCTTTAGTTCCTTAGTAACTACTTATACTTATAGAACTAAAAGGTCTTATAAAAAGAAGCTAAGTTAGTTATTACTTATACTTAAGCTGCTATAAAGGATAGATATAATAAGAAATACTACTTATTAAAATTTAAGCTTAGCGATTAAGTTTAGTTATAGCTTAGTAAAAGCTATTATATTATAGATACTAAACTAAGGAAGCTTTAAAAAAGATATATTAAGCCGTTTAAAGTTACCGCTAAAGTAAGATAGCTTATATATTAGTTAGAAATAAAAAGGTCTTTTAATATCTATTTAGTTAATTTAATAGTATAACTACGCTTAGCGGACGAGCTAGCTATACGCTTAAGCTTAGTTTAAGATAAAAAGATACTTTACTTAAATAAGTAAAAAGTAAAATAAATCTTATAAAGCTATATAATTAAGAAAAGCGGCGGAAAGTTAAGGGGGGAGTTCTTTATAGCTTAAAAAGGCTAGCTAAGTAGCTATAACTTATAAGTAAACGAAAAAGCAGTCTTCTTATTAAAGATCGTAAAGGCTTTTAAAAAAGCATAAAAAAAAGTTAGCTATTTAAGTAGTTTAGATAAGAGTATAACGCGCGGCCTTTATAACTTAATATAAAACTTTTTAACTAAGAGAATTAAGTAGTTAAGCTTAAGTATAAGACTTAAAAGCTACTATAAGTTATAAAAAAGTATAACTTATAATACTTTAGGTAATTAGTTATTTTAATAATAATATACCGTTATTTACCTTAAGTAATAAGGCCTTTTTAGCTTTATAGTATACTTATTTAAATTCTCTTTACCGCCTGCCTTTTCTCCTTTTTTTTATAACTATATTTCCTTTTACCGCAGCCGGAAATCTTTACTAATAAAATAACTAACTAATACTTAACGCCCTTAAGTTAGCTAAACTTACTATAGTCTTAAGATTTATAGTAGCCGCTATAGCTAGCGGAAACTTACTTTAGCTAAACGACTAAAACGATATCCGCGCTATCTTTAACTACGTATTTAAGGCTTAGCTTAACTAGTTTATAGCTAGGTTTATAGCGGCGTCTTAAGCTACTATAGCTAAAACCCCGTCTTACTTCGCTTGCGGTCTAGCCCGCGCTATAAAATCCCCTTCTTAGCTTATAGCCGCTATAAGCCTTAAGGACCTATTTAGTTTTACTTAGTAAACGCTTTTTTTACTTGCCGCTATACTTAGCTTAGCTATATAAAGGTATATAAGCGCCTTACTATAGTTTATTTACTATTCCTTTTTAATTAAAAGAGATAGCGATAAGTAGCCTTACGATATATTCCGCCGCTTAATCTTATAAAAGCCGCTAGTAATAACTAATATAATTCTTAATAGGCCTAGCTTCGCAGGCTTATACTTTAGCGACGAGATTATAATAATTAAAAGTTTCCGCCTAGCTATAAACAATACTAAGTTCTACTTATAAGCCCGCGAAAAGTCTAAACGCGACTTAACTTTAACTTTAGCAATAAAATTCCTAGGCTTTAATATCCGCTTTATTAGCTATACTAACTACGCGCTTTATATTCTTACCTTTAAGGCCACTTTTATAAAGAGGTTTTTTATAACTATTAAGCACGTTTAGAACTTTAAGAGCAAGGAGTTAAGTATTAAGGCTATAAAGGACCTTATTACCCGCTTTTAAGTAGGAATATAAACGTTTAATACCTTAATACTAACTATACTTCTTAATATTAGTAGGACGGCTTACCTTTACCTTAATACTTTCTTAATAGCTAAACGCATATTAATTAATAAAAAGGCATAAGTAATAGCGCTATATAAAAAAGATAATAAGTTAAAAAGCCTAGCGATAAAAAGTAAGGGATAACTATAATAGCGGTAGTAAGTAAGATATAATATCTTGCTTATAAGCGGCTTATAAAGCTAGTAAGTAATATAAGAAACTTAGCGGAAGATTAAAAAACAGCGTAAAGGGTAAGTAGGATAATAATATAAAATTAAGGCTTGAAAAAAGCTAGTCTTTTATAATATATCTTACTAAGGAATTTAAAAATTCCTTAGTATAAAGACTTTTTATTACTTAATAAGTGCTTAAACGCATACTTTAAAGAAAAGTTAAAAAACCTTACTATAAGTTTTAGCTAAACGCGTTAATTGCTTTAATAAAGATAAAGATATATAACTAAATAAAAGGTAAGGATTTATAATAAAAGCTACTTACTAACTATCTTAAGCTACTTAGCTACTATTAGCTAAATAAGCCGAAAAAACTATTAAAAAGATAAAGATAGTATACTATTAATATAGTATAAAGACGCTATTATAAAGCTATTACTTAGCGCCCCCTTTACTTTATTCTTATTTTAAACTAATAAGGACGTTAGCTTTTTTTTTTACTTAAAGGAGTTATTATAAAATCTAAATAACTATGCTTAAACTCCTTATTTTACTCTTAAAGAGCTTTATAAAACCCCGTAATAAGAACGCTTAAAGCACGCACTATAAAAGCTTGCTTAAAGAGATATAATAAATATTACTAGTTAAACCTTATTAAGGTTTTTAAGATATAACTATAAAAGCTTAAAAGCCTACTTAATTATAGTTTATAATATTTTTAACTATAAAAGATACTATAAAAACTATTAAGCGGATTCCGGTAGTATTTTTAAGGGATATTTAAGGATTTTTATAGGATATTTTAATTATAATTTAACCCGTTTTTAATTATAAAAGTACCTTAAAAAATATAAGATAAACTTTACCGCGATTTTTAAAGGATATTTAAGGATATTTAAGGATATTTAAAGAATTTTCTTAATTATAGTTTATAGTATTTTTAACCGGGCTTATTTTTAGTTTATTAAACGATTTTACGAGGATATTTATAGTTTATCTATATATTAATAGTAAATAGAAGGATAGTATAGTTAAATATCCTTAAAATTAGCTTAAAGAACTAAGTATAAAATAGCTAGCTATTCTTTAAAAAATAAATAAGCTTTTTACTATTTTTAAACCTTTATATACGTTAATATATAATAATTAGTTTATTATACCGTCTCGATTAGCGGTAATTAGTTTATAGTACCGGCCTTAACTAGCCGTAATTAGTTTATAATACTAGCCTTAACTAATAGTAATTAGTCCGCGCTTTATCCTTTTATCCTTATACTATAAGGCGTAGTATTATATTTTTCTCTTAAAAGGCTTTTTATAAAGCTATCCGCAATTATCTTATTAGTCTATACTTATACTAGCTAAAAGAAGCCCTTATTATTATAGTAAATAATTTATTTATAGCGGATATTAATATACTTAATCTTAGTTAAGTTATTTTTATTTAGTACTATAAGCCTTATATTTTAGCTATCCGTAAAGATTATAGATAAACTTAGCTATAGCTAGCTTAGCTTTATTAATAGCTAATATTACTATATCGCCGCTATGCTTATAAGTATAAGGTTTATAAACTCTGCTTTTATTAATAAGGTCGCTATAATTATTAACTTTTTACTTTTTTAAAAGATAGGCTTATTGCTAAGAAATATAACGTAGCTAGCTATAAAGTAATAAGTGCTTTAATTATTAGTAAAGGATATACCTATATATATATAAAGCTTAAAGTCCTTAATAAAGTATTTCCCTTTTATTATAATATTATAGTTTAAGGTGCCCTTAATATAATACTATAGTATCTTTATAATCGCTATATAGTTATACGTTAAGTTACTACTAGCCTTAAAGAGCTTATTTACTATATATATAATATCCGGCTAAGTGCTTATTAATAAGTAATTAAGGCTACCGATTTAGTAAAGCTATTTTATAGTATTTATTATAGGTTTTTAACTCTTTTAGTTATAAAGAACTTTTAATCTTATTAGTTATAGCGCTTTTATAGCTCCGGTAACCTCTTAACTTAATTTTTAAGGATCTTTTTAAAGAACCTTATTTAGTATATAAAAATCATTCTTACTACCTTATCCTATTTAAATTAAATGCTTAGGAATTCCTAAAGCTTACTAAGCTACTTAGTTTTATATAGCTTAGTTAAGATATTAGCTACGGCCTTAATAGCTTCTTTAATAAGTACTGCTATAATAAAATCATTTATATAAACAATTATAAGTATATTGCTTACTTTATAGCGGAGGATATACTTATTTATCTTAAGGCGCTTAAAGCTATATTCTTATAAGTTTATACTTACTTAGTTATACTATTACTTAAGCGAGCTTTTATAACTATATAAAGCTTTATTAAGCTTATAGACTTAGCTTATACTATCTTTAAGCTTATAAAGCTATATAATAAAAGCCTTTTTTATACTTTTATATATATATAAGTATAAATAATATTAAACTATTTTTACTTTAAGTCTTTAACTATAACGATTATTATAAATAGCTTTAATAAGGCTTAGTATACTATTACTATATAAAGCTCTTTTATAAGCTTATTTTTTAAGTCTTAGTCCCTTTAAATAACTTAATAAGCTTTTATAAAGGGTTTTTTACCTTAAACTAGCTTCTTAAAATAGACTTATTTTTTATTAAAGACTTAAGCCCTTAATAGTCTATAAATAAGGTTTTAAGTATCTTTTTACTTTAATTTATAAATTTCCTACCTTATTATAAGCTATTAATAAGTCTTATAATTATCCCTTTTAAAGGCCTATTTTTAAGTTATTAATAATCCTTTTATAGCGGCGATTATTATACTAAATATAAAAAGAACTAGCTAATTACTTAAGTTATTAAATTAGTCCTTCTCTTAATAAATTACTTTAAAGGCTATTAATACGCCTAGCTTAAATAAGTCTTAGCATTAATCTATTATAATAAGCTTCTTTATTAAAGCCCTTAATATAGTCCTTTTATACCTTTTTTTAATAGCTACTACTTAACTAATTTACTAATAAGTTAGCTAATATTAAGGGCCTATATATACTTAGTTTAGTAGTA
Organism: Ophiocordyceps robertsii; assembly: GCA_027405785.1. Classification (NCBI taxonomy): domain Eukaryota; kingdom Fungi; phylum Ascomycota; class Sordariomycetes; order Hypocreales; family Ophiocordycipitaceae; genus Ophiocordyceps; species Ophiocordyceps robertsii. Next base: position 24,206 of record JAPEBW010001155.1, on the reverse strand, counting down.
TATAGCTAAATAATTATTTATTTAAAGCTAAAGAGGGAAGGGGGAAATCTCTATTTAAGCTATATAGCTTCGTACTTTATAAAGATCGCTTAAGTAGCCTATACTTAAGTTAAGTTTAGGTTAAACTTAAGCTAAGTTAAAGTAAAGTCTTATATAACTTCGGCTATATATTAGCCTAACTTTAAGTTATTCGCTATAGTATAACTATAGCTTTTCTTATAATATAGCTTATAATACTATCCCCTTTTTAAGCTATTATATACTAAGGTATATAACGTTACCGCCCCGCCCCTTACTTCGCGCTTAACGTTAATTAATATAATTATCCTTATCGTGCTTATAATTATACGCTAATATATCCCCTTAAATAATATTATATTAAGGCGTTAAATACGTTATACGCTTACTTATCCACGCCGCTATATAGTCCTTAGTAGCGCTAAGGCGGTATAATATATCTCCTCCGCTTACTATTAATATTAGTGCTTAAAACACGTTTTGCCTTCCCGCCGCTTATAGTTTTTAAGTATAAATACCTTTCTTTTTTCTTTCTCCTTCTTTTTTTTCTTTTCCTTTTTTAATTACTAATCTTCTTATATACGCGCCCCCTTTTATAATTACTTCGCTACGCCGCGCCTTAATATATTTATTATAACCCTCCGCGCTTTATCTCTCGCTATATTATAAGCGTCTTCTTATCCGGCGCCCCTTAGCACGCCTAGCGACTATATGCTACCGCCTTTATATTAGTCTTCGCGCTTACTACTATCACTTAATAAGCGGAGCGCGATATATAGTACTACTATATAGCGCCCCCCTTACTTTATATATATCGGACGTATAGCGTCTCTTAATACGGATACTTAGTATAAGGCTTATTAAAATTAAGCCTCGCCTTATACTTATAATTATTTTACTTATACCCGCGCTAGATTATATTATTTGCTTATATATCCCCGTTTTTAGACTATATATAATATAACGCTAACGTGATATTAATATACTAGTAATATAATCGCCGCCGCGAACGCGCTTTAAGACTATATATCTTAAAGCACGTTTAAGGATTACTGCACTAACTTATATATACGTTCTTTAATCCTTAATAAATATTAGCTAAAAGGATATTACTAATAATTATTATAGTATATAAAGTTAGCTTATATTACTATTATAGCGCGCTAGGCTTAAATATACCTTAACGTTTAAGGTTAATTTATTAGTATTAGCGGGCAGTAAGTAGCTTACTTTAATTAAGTCGTAGTTTCTTATATATTTTATTTATATTTACTTTATATCTTATTATATCTTATTATATCTTTTATTTATCTTATTATCATTTATACTTAGTGCGTGTTTATAGTATATCCTCCTTATACTTATTATCTTAAATTATCTTAATATTTACTAAGCGTAGCTTAAAACTCCTTTTTATTTTTCTTAGTTTTCCTCCTTTTCTTTACTATTTTCCTTATCTTATCTCTTACTTTTTAGCTTAGCTTACTATTATCCTTCCGCCTTGCCTTTATTGTTTTTTATTATATTACTATATTTTCCTTTAAATTGCTTTAAAGCGATTATATCTTAAAAGTTATTAATTAGCTATTATATTAAATTAGCATACCTTTACTACTTTATTAAGACTTAGCGCTATCTCCTTTTTTTAATTTATTTTTACTAAGCTTACTTAATTTTCTCTATAATATACTATAGTTTATTATCTTTTTTAATTATTAGCGGTAGCTAGTTATTATTAACTACTTAGTAAAGTAAGGGGTTATCCGCCGCATAGCGGAGAAACTTTATATATAGTCTTTTATATACCCTCCTTAGTATATTAAGTTTTATTATATATAAGCTAATTACCTTTATTATAGTATACTTTTAGTATAGCTAATTAAGCTTTTAGTAAAGCTTATCTATAGTATACTTCTTTATATTTAGCTATACTTTATTGCTTACTTAAAGCCTTTCCGCTAGCGTATATAACCGGTTTACTATCTTCTTTTATCTTACTTATAATATCGCAATTGCTATTTAAAAGAAGTCGGCGACCTCCTTTATTCTTTATATAAAACTTTATATGCCCTTTACGTTTAGTATAAGCGGTCCCTCTTTTTATACGATTTAAATCGGCTTAATATTATACTTATATATAGTAAAGAAAGGGCTTATACTTATTATTAATACTACTTAATTATTAAGCGCTACTTAAGCATAAGGTAGCTATATCTTTTAATTATCTTACTTATAGTAAACGTATATATAAAGGTATGCTTATACCTCTTAGTTTATACGCTTTATTGCCTTATTAGTATATAAGTAGTAAGCTAAACTTAGTTTCTTTTAAACCTTAGTTTATTAATAAAACTCTTTTTAAAATTGCTTTATTTAGTTCGTCTTTTAATTTAAGATAATAAACTTTAGTATTTCGTAAAAGCGGAAGTAAGATTATAAAAACTTAGTAGCGTATACTACTACTCTTATTATAAATATTGCTTTTAAAAGTAATGCCTTTATTAGCTTATTTATTATTACTTAAAGGTTTTAAGAGCCTTTAGTTTTTATTAGTAAAAAGTTAACTATAAAGTTTATTATTAAGTATATAAATAGCTATATAAGGGGTAATAATAGTTAAAAGAGCCCCTTTTAAAGTTACCTTTAAATATACCCCTTATTATATAGCTTATAGTTCGCGATAAGCCGGCGTACTATTAATAACTAGCCTAGCTAAAAAAACTCTTAAGCTAGTATTATAAGCGTCCCCCTTTACTTTAAGTATCTTACTACTATTAAGTTATATATTTACTATAACGGGTCGGCCTTAACGGGGCTACAGCACGTGGTTATATTACTGTTCGTTACTACGGGGCAGCTATTTAATCTACCCGCTGCGGCAGGTAGTGCGCTAGGCGCACGGCAAAAGAAGACGAATTAACTAAGCTGCCAGCTAGTTAATTAACCACGCCTATTAAGGGTCGGTTGTACGGGCGCAGCCCGGGCCTAATCCAAGGCCCAGCCCGTAACATTTACTAAGCGATTAATACTTAAAGCTTATTTAGCTTTTTATCCTCCCCCTCCTTAAAGTATTAAGCCTTACTTAGTACTTAAAGCTAGTCTTTAAAGCGAAAGCACCTTCTTACGTTAATTATATACTTACTTACTTAAACCTTTAATTACTATTTTAAAGTAAGCGACTAGTCGCTATTTTATATTGCTTAAAATACTACTTAATACTCCGTATCCTTTTATAATATCGCTATTTACCGCTTTTATATCTCTTACTTATTAAATATATAAGCTAGTTATGCTTATTCCTTAAGTGCGTCTTAGCTTAAGTTTAAGTTAAGTTTTAGCTAAACTTTAACTTTATTAACTTTACCTTTATCTTAAGGTATAAGGTCGTTTGCTTTATTTATATAAGCGATTAACCCCGCGTTCTCTTCTTTTACTTATATTATCGCGATAGTATGCTTTTCCTATACTAATTGTTATAAGAGGTTTATATACTTACTACTAAGGGGGACTTAATATCTTATTAATTACGCGCTATCTAAGATTATCTATACTATGTATCTTATTTCCTTTTTATTAAATACCCCTTTTAGCTTATTTTAATCACTTAAGATAAAGTATTAAGTACTACTACTAATCTTCTTAAGCGGTACTTTAATAAAAAGTTATATAAAGTAAGCTTTATCGCCTATTTACTTTACCTTTTATTTAACTTTCTTTTTATTATAAAGTACTTTAGATTTTTATAATCTATTAGTACTATAAACGCTAATATATTATATAACTTTACCTCTTAAAGGTTTAAGTATTATATAATTATAAGTAACTCCTTATTATAAATCGGGTAATTATACTTTATTATATTAAGTCGTTTTAAGAAGAAACTTATTAAGTATTATATCTTTTTTAGTTTTATTTATATTAATATACCGCTTATCGTATATCTTAAGTAGTCCGCTTTTAAGTATATTTCCCTTTAAGGTTATATAGCTATAATATTAGCGCGTTATAAAATACCTCTTAAATAAACTTAAACGCGGCTTAGTGCTTATTAGTTTATAAGAACGTCTTATTTTTTTATAAAGGCTATTTAAGCACTATAAGGCCTTAGTATAAAGTAAGATAAAGGTATAGTAATAATTCGCAAACTTAAAGAAGCTTTAAACGCTTTTTATATTCCTTAGCGCTTATTATATTTAAATAGCTTAGATCTTTTTTAAGTTATACTAAACCTTACTTTTAGCTAATATAATAAAACTTAAGTACTTTACTTTTTTTATTATAAAGTTATATTTTTATAGGTTTAGTATAAGGCTTACTTTTTATAACTTTTTAAGCACTTTTACTACTTTATTTTAATAGTCGTAAAGCGACTTTAATAAGTAAATTAAAACGTTATTTATATACGCTATAACGAACTTATAAAGGTAGTTTTTTAGCACTTAGTTAATATAGCGTTAAAAGGTAGCTAGCGTTTTTATAAAGCTAAATAGATATACTTATTACTTAAATAGTCTAAACTTTATTTAAAAGGCCGTCTTAAACTTATAGCCCTTTATAATTTTAATTTTATAAAACGCTATAATAATATTAAGTTTTATAAACTAACGTGCCTTTATTAATATTCTTAGCGTTTTTATAATTAATAGTAGTATATATTAATCTCTTTTTATAATTATATTTAAGACTTAGTAGTTATAGTAAAAGTATAAGCGGTTATTAGCCTTCCTTATAAATAATACCGGCGCCGCGGCTAATAAATTACTTAAGCGGATAAGGTTTGCTTTTAGTAGCTTATTTAAAGTTTTTCGGAAGATAAGGAGTTTTTTTTTAATATATTATAAAAGGGCCTTTATAATAATAGCAGCTTCTTACTATCTTTATTTAAAGTAAGATAGATCTTATAATTTATGCTTAGTTAAAATAAGGGTTACTTAAGTGCCTTTATAAGTGCGAAAAGGTTTAAATAAGCTTATAATGCTTAGGCTAGGATATAGTCCGCTAAGTTAACTAGCGTTTTTAGCTAAAAGGCCTTATTTATATCTTTTATTATAACTACCTTTATATTAAGCGCTTATCGTCGCCCTTAGTTATTCTTTTAAGCCTTTTCCTATTAGCACTCCGCTGCGAAGATAAAGGCGCTTACTAGCTTCGCTTCTTAAATATTCGCAATCTTCGCGGCTTTTTTTAATCCTTAAAGGCCGATTTAAATCCCCGCTTTTTTATACCGGATTTAATCCCCTTTAGTATTATAAACTACTTTATTTTTCTTAATTTATAGTCTCCTTAAGAATATATTATAGCTTAACTTTAGTACTATATAAGCGAATATCTATTTTAAGTGCTTATTAATCTTTATTTTAAATACTACGATCCCTTTTATTTAAAGCGTTAGTATATCCTTTAAAAAAAGCTATAATAACCTCCTTATCTTATCTATAAAGGGTATCTATAGCCTTATCGCTACCCCTTTGCTTACTATAGTATAATAATTATAGCTTATATCTATAAGTATATTAAGCCTTTTTTTCTTATTAATACTAACTTTAAGTAGTACTAAGTTTAGTATAAGGTGCTTTTTTATTAACTTTTAAGCCGTTTACTATTTCTCCTTCTCTCTTAGCGCTTAACTTTCTATTAAGGTTCCTTTTTTTTAAATTAAAATCTACTTTAGTTACCTCCTTAGCTATAGCTATAGCTACTTATAAGGTTCTTTCTTTTTTCTTTCTATAAAAGCGGGCGATATACCTTATTGCTTTATAAGCGAAATACTTTTATATATTAAGCCGGCTTTATCCTTCTCTTAGCTAAGTTATAGCGTTAATTTTACTTATTAAGGTATTACCCTTTAAGTCTTTTTAGTCTTAAGTCGTCCCCCTTATTACTTTCTTTTAACCTTAAAATAGCTACTTAGTTTACTAAACTCTTTTTAGCTTTATTGCGATTTACGCTACCTAATTAATATATACTAAGAAGCTTAAGGTTAAAAAGTTAACTATCGCGAGTACCTCCTTAAGGCGGAGGCTTAAGGCGCCTTTTAAGAATACGATTTATATATTATATAGCTATAACCCCCCTCCCGCCTTAAAAAGCCTTTACTTAAACTTAAGGAGGAACGCCGCGAACGTTTAGTTCTCTCTTTATTTAATTATATTAATAGCCGCTACCGCTTGCGATTAAGTATCGATATTAAGGTAAATCGAATTAAAGTACTTAAAGAATTTCTATTAATCGTAACCTTAATCCGCGCCGGTATTATAGTAAGTCGCTATAGTTTACTATAGCTTTATATTTAAGTAGTTTTAGATTAAGTAAAAAACCTCCTTTAAGCTTAAGAAGAAGTCTTAGTTAATCTTATACTTTTCTTATATATATCGTGCTTAAGGCGTAAAGTAGTAGCGCTAGCTATCGAATTTTCTTAGTGTTAAAAGTAGCTTTTATTAGCCCTTTTTCTTTATTACTTCTTTTTTTATCGCGGGCGTTATAGCCCTTACTATTATATCGTAAAGTAGTATTAAACTACTAATTAATAAGCCGGCCCCTTTTTATATATATATCCTTACTATCTTTTTTAGCTTTTATATTAAGGCCCCGAACTAGCTTATTAGCTATTAAATCTACTATTAGCTTACTTAAACTTAGTAGCTTATTTTAATAGCCCTTACTTATAGTAAGAGGATTGCTTATTTAACCCTTATTTAGATATCGGCCTCTTTAAGCCCTCCTTTTTAAGCCTTTTAAGCATAGCCCTTTTATACTAAGTAAGCTTTTTACTTATACTATATTATAATAAGTAAGTCTTTTCTTACGTTATATAACTTTATTTAAAAGAAGCTTTAAATATATTAAGGGCCTATATATACTTAGTTTAGTAGTATATAGCTAAATAATTATTTATTTAAAGCTAAAAAAGGAAAGGAGAAATCTTTATTTAAGCTATATAGCTTTATACTTTATAAAGGTCGCTTAAGTAGCCTATACTTAAGTTAAGTTTAGGTTAAGGTTAAGCTAAGTTTAAGTAAAGTTTTATATAACTTTAGCTATATATTAGCCCGACTTTAAGTTATTTGCTATAGTATAATTATAGCTCTTCTTATAGCATAGCTTATAATAGTAGTATTAGCTATAAAGCTTATTACTACTTAAAAAGTAAAAGTAGCTTTAAAGCTTATTATTACCTTAGCTTATTACCTTTAACTTAAAGGCTACTTAGCTTACCCCTTTTAAATTAATTGTTTTTATTATAATTAAGATTATCTTAATAGTTAAAAGTCTTATAATAGCTTAAGTAATATAGTATTATATCCTTTATAAAATCAGCGTTATCCTTATTCTTATTTAAGACTATAATATTATAATCTTCTTTTTTAAAAAAGAAGGTCTTTTACTACGCTTTATAGCGTAAGGATAAAGAGATAAGGCGCAAACTAATTACCGCTAGTTAGGGCTAGTATTATAAACTAATTACTGCCGGTTAAAGCTAGTACTATAAACTAATTACCGCTAGTTAAGCTAGTATAACAGACTAATTACTATATATAAACGTATATAAGGGTTTAAAAATAGTAAAAAGCTTATCTATTCTTTAAAGCATAGCTAGCTACTTTATACTTAGTTCTTTAAGCTAATTTTAAGGATCTTTAACTATATTATTTATAGTATATAGATAAGCCGTAAATATCCTCGTAAAATCGCTTAATAAACTAAGTATAAGCCCGGTTAAAAATACTATAAACTATAATTAAGGAAATCCCTTAAATATCCTTAAATATCCCTTAAAAATCGCGATAAGGTTTATCTTATATCTTTTAAGGTGCTTTTATACTTAAAAATAAGTCGAACTATAGTTAAGATATCTTATAAAAATCCTTAAATATCCCTTAAAGATACTAGCGGAATCCGCTTAGTAGTTTTTATAGTATCTTTTATAGTTAAAGACGTTATAAACTATAGTTAAGTAAGCTCTTAACCCTTTATAATTATATCCTAAAAACCTTAGCGGGGTTTAATTAGTAATATTTATCGTATCTCTTTAAGTAAGCCTTTATAGTATATACTTTAAGCGTTTTTATTATAGGGTTTTATAAGGCTCCTTAAAAGTAAAGTAAGGAGTTTAAGTATAGCTATTTAAGTTCTATAATAACTCTTTTAAGTAAGAAAGAAAGGCCTATATTCTTATTAGTTTAAAGTAAAAATAAAGTAAAGGAGGCGCTAAGTAATAGCTTTATAGTAACGTTTTTACGTTATATTAGTAGTGCGCTATCCTTATTCTTTTAATAGTTCTTTTAGCCTATTTAGCTAATAGTATTTAAGTAGCTTAAGATAGTTTGTAAGCGGCTTTTATTATCGATCCTTACTTTTTATTTAGCCGTGCGTCTTTATCTTTATTAAGGCGATTAGCGCGTTTAGCTAAAACTTATAATAAAGTTTTCTAACTCTTTTTTAAGGCGTGCGTTTAGGTACTTATTAAGTAGTAAGGAGTCTCCGCGCTAAAGAATACTTAAATTCCTTAGCGGGATACGTTATAAGAGACTAGCTTTATTTAAGCCTTATTTTATATTATTATCTTACTTACCCTTTTACGCTATTTTTAATCCTCCGCTAAATTTCTTATACTACGTACTAGCTTTATAGGCCGCTTATAAGCGAGATATTATATCTTACTTATTACCGTTATTATAGTTATCCCTCGCTTTTTATTACTAGGCTTTTTAACTTATTATCTTTTTTACGCGGCGCTACTACTTACGCCTTTTTGCTAACTAATACGCGTTTAGCTACTAAGAAAGTATTAAGGTAAAGGTAAGCCGTCCCGCTAATATTAATAAGTATAGTTAGTATTAAGGTATTAAACGTTTATATTCCCGCTTAAAAGCGAGTAATAAGGTCCTTAATAGTTTTAGTGCTTAACTCCTTGCTTTTAAGGTTTTAAATATACTTAATAATCTTAAAGAACCTCTTTATAAAAAGGGCCTTAAAGGTAAGAATATAAAGCGCGTAGTTAATATAGCTAATAAGGCGGATATTAAAGCTTAAGAATTTTATTGCTTAGGTTAAAGTTAAGTCGCGTTTAAACTCTTTATAAGCCTATAAGTAAAACTTAGCGTAGTTTATAGCTAAGCGGAAACTCTTAATTATTATAATCTTATTATTAAAGTATAAGCCCGCGAAGCTAAGCCTATTAAGGATTATATTAGTTACTATTAATAGCTCTTATAAGATTAAGTAGCGGAATATATTATAAAGCTAGTTATTGCTATTTCTTTTAGTTAAGGAGGGATAGTAAATAAACTATAATAAGGCGCTTATATATCTTTATATAGCTAGGCTAAGTATAGCGGCGGGTAAAAAGAGCGTTTACTAAGCGGGACTAAATAGGTTTTTAAAGCTTATAGCGGCTATAAGCTAAAAAGGGGATTTTATAATATAAGCTAAACTATATATAAAGCGAGATAAGGTTTTAGCTATAGTAGCTTAAGATACCGCTATAAACATAGCGATAAACTAATTAAGCTAAGCCTTAAATATATAGTTAAAGATAGCGCGGATATCGTTTTAATTATTTAGCTAATATTAAAGTCTTTAACTTATAGGGTTATAAGGACTTAAGCTATAGCTTAAGCCTTATTATATAAAAAAGGCTAGGCCTATATATATAAACACGGACCCGCCGTATATAAGCAGGCTCTTTATAGCTTATTATTATAATACTATAAACAGTACTTATATACTAGCCTTTACTTACTCCGTAATAGTATAAGCTATTAATTATAAACTTATTTAATAGTATAACAGCAGGAGCTCCGCCTTAAGCGGAGCGGGACGATATTATTATTAAGTCGTTGCGGAACGCCTTAAAGGCATTAAAGGGTATATCGGCCCGCTAAAAAGATAACTTCCTCGCTATACTAAGGGGGCCGACTATAAAGCTTATTTTAACCCTTATAGTATTAGCTGCGCTAAGAACGGTGCTTACGATTACTATAGTGCGGAAGCCGCTTTTATAGCCGATATAAAATAAAAAGCTAAAGAGCTTTTACTTCTTCCTTAGCTAGCTATAGGCGAAATACTATACTAATAAGGAATACGGTCTTAATAGCGGCTAGAGCGCCGTTTAGTACGCGCTCTTATATACGCTACTAAAGCCTTAAATATAGAGGATTGCGGGCTTTTAGGAAAAAGGGGGCTATAATAGCTCTTAAGACTCTTAAGACTTTTTTTAGTACCTTATCTATACGTTTAGCAATATATAAAAATAGGAAAAGGCATAGGATAAGCTATACACCTTTAAGTAAAAAGACGGATAGTCCTTTAAGGAGTTCCTCTTTAAGTTTAAGGAGACCTTTTTTTAAGCGGCGGGTACTACGATATAAAAGGATAGCGTAAAGTTAATATAGCTACGGAACTTAATTACTTTAATACTCCGCGAGCTGCTTATCTTTATTATTATACCGCCTATATATAGCGAGTATGTTAGCCGCCTTACGAAAGTAGCTTAAGGTTATAAATAGACGCCTTACTTTTAAAAGTTATAAAAGCGCACTTTATATAGCGGGGACGGGGTTACCCCCCTCTTATAAAACGCGCTTACTATTAATATTAATAGCAATACCTTTATAACTATAATAAGGACCGACTACGTAAAATGCTTAAAGAAGGCGTTTACGACCTTAACCTTTTTTATATTAATAGGCTAGTCCTTTTAATAGCGGGCTAAATAAGTCTTTAGCGATAAGATTTAAAAACAATATACCGATAGCTAATACTTATACTATAAAGCGGGCTCTTACTTCGCTACGAAGTGCTTATATAAGCTAGCGAAGCGTCCTTTTATAAGAATCCGCTTTATAGCGGTTAATATACTACCTTAGCTTGCCTTAAACGATAAGGACCCCGCCCTTTATAAGGCGGAGGGAAAAGAATAGCTTTAAGGTAAAGATAGGCCCCGGAGCCGCAATCGTTAGTATAGGTAAGGTAAGAGCTAGCAGCCTATATAGAAAAAGATCTTACTTTAATATAAGTTATACTTAATTAGTCCGAATCTTTTACTGCTCTTATAAATAAAGGATATTAATACTACGCTATAATAGATAAAGCGTTCGTATATTAAATATAAGTGCTTATTAAGAGGATTACCCCGCGCTAAGTAAAGAGCGCCTTAAGTATAATAAAAGGTGCGGAGATTAAAGGTATTACTTAGCTAGCTATAAAAGTAGCCGGCTACTTAAGGCTTATTATAGTATACGTAATCCTAAAGCTTAAATTCCCTTTAATCTTAAAGAAGCCTTAGCTTATATATACGCAGTCCTTCTTAGTTCCGCACTAAAAAAGGCTATAGTTCGGCCTAGTTAAGATATAGCTATGCTATATTAACGGCGCCTTTAAGGAGATAAGGGCTATGCTAAGACTAGCCGACGCTATTAAGGTGCTTGCCTTAGTCTTTATAAGCACGGTTAAACGGCTTATACGCTAAAAGGGTAAGGCCGCTACTAATATAACGATTTATACTATAAGCCTTATAGATATTAATAAGGCCTTAAAGACTAAGACGCTAAAATCGCCTATAGACTTATAAAAGGTAATCCCTTAGCGCTTTTACGACTTATTACCGCTTTTTATAAAGCATAAGACTAATAAGCTTAACCCTTATAAGCCGGGAGTCGACTATAAGATCTTAATCTATATAGATAAGCGAGAAAAAGAGTTCCCCGCGCTCTTTAAGCCGCTATATAGCATATTATAGGCCGAGTTATTAGTACTTAAGAAGACCTTTCGGGACCTTTTAAATAAGGGGTTTATCCGGGCGAGTAGCTTTAAGGTAAGCGCCTTAGTGCTTTTCGTTTAAAAACTAAGGGGCGGAATCCGCTTTTACTATAACTATTAGACCCTTAACGCAATTATATAGCTAGACCGTTACCCGCTCCCCTTAATCTTTAATACGCTCCGTAACTTATTAAAAGCGAAGTAGTTTACTAAGCTTAACGTTATATATACGTTTTATAAGGTGCGGATTATAAAGAGTAAGGAGTAAAAAACGGCCTTCTATACTTATTATAGCTTATTTAAGTAGCTAGTAACCCCTTTTAGTCTTACTAAGGCCCCGGCTACTTTTTAACGTTATATTAATAACGTCTTTCGCGACTTCCTTAATAAGTTCGCCTCCGCTTATATTAATAATATTCTTATTTATAGTAGTAGCTTATATAAAGACTATATATAAAAAGTATAAAAGGTCTTAAACTACCTTTACTTATATAGCTTATACTTTAATCCGGATAAGTATAAGTTTAAGGTTAAGCGTATAAAATACCTTAAGTTTATAATTTATACTAGCGCGGGCATTTAAGCGGACCCCGTTAAGATATAAGCAATTTAGGACTAAGATGCCTTAATAATATAAACTAGCGTATAAAGCTTCTTAAGCTTCGCTAATTACTACTATATATTTATTTATAGGTTTTTTAAAATCGTTATACTATTAAACGAGATTATAAAGAAAAAGGTAGCTTTTTATTAAGGACTTATATAAGAAGGTGCGTTCTGTGCGCTTAAAGACCTATTTTTATAAGCTTTAGTGCTACTTTAATAAGATTTTAACCGCACTACTATAATAAAAGCGGACTATAGCGGCTAAGCGCTTAAAGGCATGCTTTTATAAGAGGTAAAGGGGCGGAAGCAGCTTATAGCCTTTTACTTAAAGAAGCTAACTTTAGCGGAAAAAAACTACGCTATTTACAATAAAAAGATACTTACTATTATTAGCTATCTTAAGTAATAGTAAGCGGAGCTCCGTAGTTATAAAAGCTTTAAAGTCTTTATAAACTACTAAAACCTTAAGTATTTTATAACCCGCTAGTACCTTTTTAAGCGGTAGGCTTATTAAGCTAAGTACTTATCCCGCTTTAACTTTTAGATTAAGTATAGGCTAGGTTAAGACTCCGCCGTCTTAAACGTGCTTTCTTAGCGGGATTAAGACTATACTATAAACGCGGATATTAAAGCGCGGGATCTATAGCTTATTCCGTAAGCGGCGTTATATATGTATATTAAGGTCTTCTTTATTAAGGAGCCTTTAATCCCCTTATTTAGTGCCTTTATTAAGGAGCCTTCGACCCCCTTATTTAATAAAGTAAACCCGCCCGCTATATTAAAGGCGGGTATCTTACCTTCCTTACTAACGCCTCCTTAAGCGCTAAGTTTAAGGGATTAAGCAGGCCTAGGCGCTTAAATAGCGAGGGTCTTTTAAAATAAGGGCCTTTAGCGTCTTTAGGATAAGCTAGCTTCTTAAGACCGTATATATAAAAGCGTGCGGCGCGCCGTAAAATCCGGCGTATATTCTTTAGATTTAAAACTACGATTAAATATATAGGTAGCGGACTACTATATTAACTTAAAGGGGCACCTCCGCTAAAAAGGTAAGTTATAAGTGCGGGGCGCCTCTTATATAATAAAAGCCGATAAAAAGAACGCCCCGCCGGAGGATAAGCTAAGAAATAAGCTTTAAAAGAAGCTAGTATAGTTAATTTATAACTTTAGTATTATTAGCTACCCCGGCTAATAAAGCATAGCGGTAAGGCTTGTAAGGGACTTTTATTAGCCTTTTATATAGCACTATATATACCGCTTTTTCTATAATTATAATATTTATAGCTATATAAAGATTTAGTAAGCGCTTTATAAAAGGCTCTTAAAGTAACTACCGATTTTAAACCGGTTTTAGATATATATTTAAATAGATTTTATAATAAACCTTCTGCTTATATTAAGAGGGAATCGCTATATATAGGTTATTTAAGACCGCTTTAATAAGGAAGTAGTACTTAAGCTAATACCCTTTATAAAAGCGGAAGTATATATAGAACGTTTCTTTTAGTGCTAAGCGTTAATATATAGCTAGCTTACTTTAATTATAAGCGATAAAGGCTTTAACTAAATAAAGCGCTTTTAGTAGCACTTTTATAAGCTGCTTTAAATTACTTAGCTACTTAGCTCCGCGTATTACCTATAGATAAATAAGGGCTTAAAACGCGTTAATTAAAAGGTATAAGCTTACTTATAAGCTATAGTAGCTTAAAACTAAGTAAACTAAGACTATTAGCTCCTAGCCGTATAGCTTGCCTTAAATAGTAAGCTTTAAGTATCTATTAACATAACTTCTTTCTTTGCGTTATATAGCTTTAAACCTCTTTTCTTAATACTATAAGTAGCGGATATAATAGTAAAAAAGCACCTAGCCGCCTTACTAAAAGCTTAAGCTACTCGCTTCGTTTAAAAACTTAAGGAGACTATAAACTATTACTAATCGGCAATAGCGGCGGCCGCGTAAGATTAAAAGCAGCATATTAATAAGTTTAAGTTTCCGGTAAAGAGTTTCGCACTAAAGGATAAAGTTTAGTTAGACCTTTATAATTACTAATCCGGCCGCTTAAAGAAAAAGCTTAACTAGCTATATATAAAGTTTATAGTATAAAGAGTTATTAGCTTATAAGTTATAAAGCTTAAAAGGTTACTTTTAAGAATATATAATAAGATTAATATAAACTTATTATACTAAGCGGCTTAAGACCCCTTACTTAGTTAAGCGGTTATAGACCTTTAGCCCTTTATAATCTTAATTAAGGGGAAAGAGGAATTTATAATTAAGAAAGTAAAAGTAGCCTATTAAAAAAAAGTAAGTAAAAGTAAGCGGTAGGAGGTGCTTATTAAGTAGCGTAGCTACTTAAACTTAACTTAAGAGCTTATATAAAAGCTTATAAGCGCTAATACTTTAAATAAGTTTAAAGCCCTTTATAAGCCGGTAAATAAAAACGATAAGCTTAGTAATTAATAGCTCCCCCTTAAGCGGAAATAAAAGGTAATACTAGCCTTTTTATTACTTATAGCGTCTTATAAAGTAAAAAGGGAAAAGGAGTTATATTTAAGGCCGCTTAGCTTAAGCGATTAAGGCCTACGCTACTTATCCTTATTTTTAGTCTTTTCCTTATTATTATCTTTATCTTCCCCCTTCTTCTCCTCCCCCTCCTCCTTAAGAATAGCGGCAGCGGCCTTTAAGGCGCGGAGATAGCCTTTTAGCCCGGATATTTAAGCGGCGGCGGCGGCGAAGGGGTTAAAAGGGGCGGCGGCGGCGGCGGGCACGATAAGGCCGGCGGCGGCGCTACTATAAGTAGTGCGGACGGCCGGGATAAAGGCGGCGGGGATAGATAAAGGCACCGCTAATAGCGCTATAAAGGTAGTATTTTTAATTAAGGATAGTTAGCATTAATCGCTATAATAAGCGTAGTAAAAAAGGAGGGAAAAAAAGAAGGGGGGCTTTACTTAAGTATATAGCCTATCTACTTAAGTAAGTATAAGTAATAATAAGCGGCGGCGGCGGCTTTTAATTATACCTTAACTACCTTATTATTAAAGTTAGCTTTTTAAGCTATCTTAGTAGTAATAAAAATAGCTAAAGCCGCTTTATAAACGCGGCTAGTATAAGTATAAGTAAAGTAGCTACCGCTAAAGCAACTTACTTACTTATAGTAAGTATAGCTATTTAATAAATATTACGGAATCTAAACGGCCACGCTTAAACTTCTTACTTTACTTTTAAGGAAGCCTTATAAAACCCCGCGATAAGAACGCTTAAAGTATATACTACGAAGGCTCGCTTAAGGAGATACGATAAACATTACCGGTTAGACCCCGCTAAGGTTTCTAAGATATAACTACGGAGGGTTAAGAGCTTACTTAACTATAGTTTATGACGTCTTTAACTATAAAAGATATTATAGAAACTATTAAGCGGATTCCGCCGGTATTTTTAAGGGATTTCTAAGGATTTCCGCAGGATATCCTAACTATAGTTTAACCTGTTTCTAACTATAAAAGCACCTTAAAAGATATAGGATAAACCTTATTACGATTTTTAAGGGATATTTAAGGATATTTAAGGGATTTCCTTAATTATAGTCTATAGTATTTCTAACTAAGCTTATACTTAGTTTATTAAGCAATTCTATAAGGATATCTATAGTTTATTTTACGCACTATAGATAAGTTACTATGCTTTATAGCGTAAGGATAAGGGGATAAGGCGCGGACTAATTACCGCTAGTCGGGGCTAGTACTATAAACTAATTACCGCTAATCGGGGCCGGTATTACGGACTAATTACTACTAGTTAAGCCGGTATAACGGACTAATTACCGTATATAAACGTATATATAACAGGTCGGCCTTAACGGGGCTAAAGTAGTAGTTATGCTACTATTCGTTGCTACTATAAGGCAGCTATTTAATTAAACTACTACGTTAAACGGCGGCAGGGCAAAAGAAGATAAATTAACTAAGCTGCTAGCTAGTTAATTAACCACGCCTATTAAGGGTCGGTTACACGGGCGCAGCCCGGGCCTAATCTAAGGCCTAGCCCGTAATACTACCCCCTCTTTACCCCGCTACCCTTAAGCGGGGCTAATAGGTCGTCTCCCCTAGCTAGCAGCTATAAGCCTAAGCTAAACGTCGCCTGCTAGTCCTTTAGCAGGTCTTAAACCTAAGACCCTTTATTATAGCTTAGTTAACTATAACGGGTCGGCCTTAACGGGGTTAAAGCAGTAGTTATGCTACTATTCGTTGCTGCTACGGGGCAGCTATTTAATTAAACCACTACGTTAAACAGCGGTAGGGCAAAAGAAGACGAATTAACTAAGCTACTAGCTAGTTAATTAACCACGCCTATTAAGGGTCGGTTATACGGGCGTAGCCCGGGCTTAATCTAAGGCCTAGCCTATAATACTATATTAAGGGCCTGCGTATACTTAGCTTAGTAGCACGTAGCCGAATAAATGTTTATTTAAAGCTAAAGAGGGAAGGGGGAAATCTCTATTTAAGCTATATAGCTTCGTACTTTATAGAGGTCGCTTAAGTAGCCCGTACTTAAGTTAAGTTCGGGTCGAACTTAAGCTAAGTTCGGGTAAAGTCCTATATAACTTTAGCTATATATCGGCCCGACTTTAGGTCGTTTGCTATAGTATAACTATAGCTCTTCTTATAGTATAGCCCGTAATACTATCCCCCCTTTAAGCCGTCGCGCACCGGGGTATATAATGTTAGCGCCCTGCCCCCCCCCGCTCCGTACTTAGCGTTAATTAGTATAGTCGTCCTTATCGTGCTTATAATTATACGCTTACGCCTCCTTAAATAACGTTACGTTAAGGCGTTAAACACGTTATACGCTTGCTTATTCGCGCCGCTATATTGTCTTTAATAGCGCTAAGGCGGTATAATATATCTCCTTCGCTTACCGCTAATATTAGTGCTTAAGGCACGTCTTTCCTACCCGCCGCTTATAGTCCTTAAGTATAAATACCCTTCCTCTCTCCCTCTCCCTCTCTTTTTTCTTTTCCTTTTTTAATTACTAATCTACTTACGCGCGCGCCCCCTCTTATAATAGCTTCGCCGCGCCGCGCCTTAATATATTTACTATATCCCCTTAAGCCTTATCTCCTGCCGTATTATAAGCGTTTACCCGTTTAGCGCCTCCTAGCACGCTTAGCGACTATACGCTACCGCCTTTATATTAGTCTTCGCGCCCGCTATCGTCGCTTAGTAAGCGGAGCGCGATATATAGCACTACTATACGGCGCCCCCCTTACCTTATATATATCGGACGTATAGTATCTCTTAACGCGGATACTTAGTATAGGGCTTATTAAAATTAAGCCTCGCCCCGCGCCCGTAATTATTTTACCTACGCCCGCGCTAGATTATGCTATTTGCCTATACGTCCTTATTTTTAAACTATATAAGATATAACGCTAACGCGATATTAGTATACTAGCGATATAGTCGCTGCCGTAAACGCGCTTTAAGATTATACATCTTAAAGGATATTCGAGGATTGCTATACCGACCTATATATACGTTCTCCGATCTTTAATAGATACTAGCTAAAGGGATATTACTAATAATTGCTATAGTATACGGAGTTAGCTTATGCTATTACTACGGCGCGCTAAGCTTAAATATACCCCGACGTTTAAGGTTAATTTATTAGTATTAGCGGGTAGTAAGTAGTTTGCTTTAATTAAGTCGTAGTTCTTTATATATTCTATCTATATCCGCTCTATATCTTATTATATCTTATTATATCCCTTATCTATCTTATTATTATCTACGCTTAGTGCGTGTTTATAGCATATCCTCTTTATGCTTATCGTTTAAAATCGTCTTAACGTTTACTAAGTATAGCTTAAAATTCCTTCTTATTTTTCCCGGTTTTCCTCCTTTTCTCCGCTACTTCCTTTATCCTATCTTTTACTACCTAGCTTAGCTTACTATTATCCTTTTACCTTGCCCTTATCGTTCTTTATTACGTTACTATATTGTTTTTTAAATTCCTTTAAAGCGATTATATCTTAAAAGTCGCTAATTAGCTACTATATTAAGTTAGCATACTTATACTACTTTATTAAAACTTAGCGCTATCTCTCCCTTTTAATCTATCTTTACTAGGCCTACTTAATCTTCTTTATAATATACTTTAGTTCGTTATCCTCCTTAATTACTAGCGGTAGCTAGTAATTATTAACTACTTAGCTAAGTAAGGGGTTATCCGCTATACGGCGGAGGAACTTTATATATAGTCTCTTATATACCCTTCTTAGTATATTAAGTTTTACTATATATAAGCTAACTACCTTTATTATAATATACTTTTAGTATAGCTAGTTAAGCTTCCGGTAAGGCCTATCCGTAGTATACTTCCTTATATTTAGCTATACCTTATCGCTTACTTAAAGTCTTTTTACTAGTATATAAGACCGGTTCGCTATCTCCTCTTACCTTGCTTATAACGCGGCGATCGCCGTTTAAAGGAAGTCGGTAACTTCTTTTATCCTTTATACGAAGCTCCGTACGCTCTCCGCGTTTAGTATAAGCGGTCCCTCCTCCTATACGATTTAAATCGGCTTAATATTATATCTATATATAGCGAAAAAAGGGCTTATACTTATTATTAATACTACCTAGTTATTAAGCGCCGCTTAAGTATAAGGTAGCTATACCCTTTAGTCGTCTTACTTATAGTAAATATATATACGGAGGTATGCTTATACCTTTTAGTTCGCGCGCTCTATTGCTTTATTAGTTTGCGGGTAGTAAGCTAAACTTAGTTTCCTTTAAACCCCGGTTTATTAGTAGAATTCCTTTTAAAATTACCCTATTTAGTTTATCTTTTAATTTAAGATAATATATTTTAGCATTTTATAAAAGTAAAAGTAAGATTATAAGAACTTAGTAGTATATACTACTACTTTTATTATCGGTATCGCTTTTAAAGTTATTGCCTTTATTAGCCGGTTTATTATTACTTAAAGGTTTTAAAAGCCCTTAGTCCTTATTAGCGGTAAGTTAACTATAAAGTCTATTATTAAGTATATAAACGGCTATATAAGGGGCGGTAATAATTAAAAAAGCCCCTTTTAAAGTTACCTTTAAATATACCTCTTATTATATAGCTTATAGTTCGTAATAAGCCGGCGCACTATCGACGACTAGCTTAGCTAAAAGAACTCTTAAGCTAGTATTATAAGTATCCCCTTACGCTTTAAGTATCTTACCGCCGTTAAGTTATATATTAACTAAGCGATTAATACTTAAAGCTTATTTAGCTCTTTATCCTCCCCCTCCTTAAGGTATTAAGCCTTACTTAGCACTTAAAGTCGGTCTTTAAAGCGAAGGCGCCCCCTTATATTAATTATATACTTACTTACTTAGACCTTTAATTGCTATTTTAAAGCAAGCGATTAATCGCCGTTCCGCACTACTTAAAACACTACTTAATACTCCTTATCCTTTCGTAGTATCGCTATCTACCGTTCCTATATCTCTTACTTATTAAATACGTAGGCCGGTCGCGCTTATTCCTTAAGCGCGTCTTAGCTTAAGTTTAGGTTAAGTTTTAGCCGAACTCCGCCCTCGTTTACCCCGCCTTCGTCTTAAGGTATAGGGTTATCCGCCTTACTTATATAAGCGATTAACCCCGCGTTTTTATCCCCCTTTTATATTATCGCGATAGTGCGCTCTTCCTATATTAATCGTTATAAGAGGTTCGCGTGCTTACCGCTAAGGGGGACTTAACGTCCCGTTAATCGTACGCTATCTAGGATTATCTATACTACGCGTCTTATTTCCCTCTTATTAAATGCCCTTTTTAGCTTATCCTAATCGCAGCGCGATAAAGCGTTAAGTACTACCGCTAACCTCCTTAAGCGGTACTTTAACGTAAAGTTATATAAGGCGAGCTCTATCGCTTATTTACTTTACTTTTTATTTAACTTCCTTTTTATTATAAAGTACTTTAAATTCCCGTAATTTATTAGCACCGTAAATACTAGCGTATTATATAACTTTACCCTTTAAAAGTCTAAGTATCGTATAATCGTAAGTAACTCCTTATCGTAGATTAAGTAGTTATACTCCGCTACGTTAAGTTATTTTAAGAAGAACCTTATTAAGTATTATATCCCGTTTAGTCTTACTTATATTAATACGCCGCTTATTGCGTATCTAAAGTAGTTTACCTTTAAGTACGTTTCCCTCTTAAGGTTATATAGCTATAATATTAGCGTATTATAAAATGCCTTTTAGATAAACTTAAACGCGGCTTAGTGCTTATTAGTTTATAAAAATATCGCGTTTTTTTTATAAAGGCTATTTAAGCACCGCGAGGCCTTAGTATAAAGCGGGATAAAGGTATAGTAGTAATTTATAAACTTAAGGAAGCTTTAAACGCCCTTTATATTCCTTAGCGCCTACTATATTTAAATAGCTTAAATCTTCTTTAAGTTACACTAAACCTTACCCCCGGCCTATATAATAAAACTTAAGTACTTTACTTTTTTTATTATAAAGTCGTATTTTTATAGGTTTAGTATAAGGCCTACCTCTTATAACTTTTTAAGTACCTTCGCTACTTTCTTTTAATAATCGCGGAGCGACCCCGATAAGTAAATTAAAACGTTATTTATATACGCTATAACGAACTTATAAAGGTAGTCCTTAAGAACTTAGTTAATATAGCGCTAAAAGGTAGCCGGCGTTCTTATAAGGTTAAATAAGCATACTTACTATTTAAATAGTCTAAACCTCGTTTAAAAGGCTATCTTAAACTTATAGCCCTTTATAATTTTAATTTTATAAAACGCTATAACGATATTAAGTTTCGTAAACTAATATACTTTCGCTAGTATCCTTAGCGTTTTTATAATTAATAGTAGCGTATACCGGTCCTTCTTTATAATTATATTTAAGGCTTAGTAATTATAGTAAAAGCGTAGTTAGCCGTCGGCCTTCTTTATAAATAATACCGGCGCCGCGGCTAATAAACTGCTTAAGCGGATAAGGTTCGCTTTTAGTAGCTCGTTTAAGGTCTTTCGGAAGATAAGGAGTTCTTCCTTTAATATATCGTAAAAAGGCCCTTATAGTAGTAGCGGTTCCTTACTATCCTTATTTAAGGTAAGATAGATCTTATAGTCTACGCTTAGTTAAAATAGGGGTTGCTTAAGTGCTTTTATAAGTGCGAAAAGGTCTAGATAAGCCTATAATGCTTATACCGGGATATAGTCTACTAAGTTAACCGGCGTCTTTAGCTAAAAGGCTCTCTTTATATCCTTTATCGTAACCGCCCTTATATTAAGCGCTTATTATCGCCCCCGGCTATCCCTCTAAGCCCTTTCTTATCGGCACTCCGCCGTAAAGATAAAGGCGCTTACTAGATTTACCTCTTAAATATTCGCGATCTTCGCGGCTTCTTTTAATCCTTAAAGGCCGATTTAAATCCTTACTTTTCTATGCTAAATCCGGTCCCTCTTAGTATTATAAACTACCTCGTTCTTTTTTATCTACGGTCTCCTTAAAAACACGTTATAGCTTAACTCTAGTACTATATAAGCGAATATCTATTTTAAGTGCTTATTAATCTTTATCTTAAACGCTATAATCCCCTTTATTTAAAGCGTTAATATATTTTTTAAGAAGGGCTATAGTAGCCTCCTTATTTTATCCGCGAAGGGTATCTATAGCCTTATCGCTACCCCCTTACTTATTATAGTATAGTAGTTATAGCCTATATCTATAAGTGCGTTAAGCCCCTTCTTCTTATTAATACTAACTTTAAGTAGTACTAAGTTTAGTATAAGGTGCTTTTTTATTAACTTTTAAGCCGCTTACTATTTCTCTTTCTCTTTTAGCGCTTAACTTTATGCTAAGGTTCCTCTTTTCTTAAATCGGAATCTACTTTAGTTACCTCTTTAGTTATAGCCGCGGCTACTTATAAGGTTCCTTCTTTTTTTTTTTTATAAAAGCAGGCGATATACCTTATTATCCTATAAGCAAAATACCTCTATATATTAAGCTAGCTTTATCCTCCTCTTAGCTAAGTTATAGTATTAATTCTACTTATTAAGGTATCGCCCTTTAAGTCTTTTCGGTCTTAAGTTCCCCCCCTTATTACCTTCTTCCGGCCTTAAAACGGCTACTTAGTTTGCTAGACCCTTTTTAGCTTTACCGCGATCTACGCTACCCGATTAGTATACGCTAAAAAGCTTAAGGTTAAGAGGTTAACTATCGCGAGCGCCTCCTTTAAGCGAAGGCCTAAGGCGCCCTTTAAGAACACGATCTATATATCGTATAGCTATAACCCCCCTCTTACCTCGAAAAGCCTTTGCTTAAACTTAAAGAGGAACGCCGCAAACGTCTAGTTCTCTCCTTATTTAATCGTGCGGATAGCTGCCGCCGCCCGCGATTAGATATTAACGTTAAGGTAGATCGAATCGAGGTACTTAAGGAACTCTTACTAGTCGTAACCTCGGTCCGCGCCGGTGCCGTAGTAAGTCGCTATAGTCTACTATAGCCCTATATCTAAGTAGTTATAGATTAAGTAGAAAACCTCCTTTAAGCTTAAGAAGAAGTCTTAGTCGATCTTATACTTTTTTTATATATATCGTGCTTAAAGCGTAAAGTAGCGCCGCTAGCCGTCGAATTTCCTTAGCGCTAAGAGTAGCTTTTACTAGTCCTTTTTCTTTATTACTTCCTTTTTTATTATAGGTATTACGGCCCCCGCTATTATATTATAAGGTAGTATTAAACTACCGATTAATAAGCCGGCCCCTCCTTATATATATATCTTTACTATCTCCTTTAGCTTTTATATTAAGGCCTTAAACTAGCTTATTAGCTTAGTAGTACGTAGCCGAATAAATGTTTATTTAAAGCTAAAGAGAGAAGGGGGAAATTTCTATTTAAGCTACGTAGCTTCGTACTTTATAAGGGTCGCTTAAGTAGCCTATACTTAGGTTAAGTTCGGGTTAAACTTAAGCTAAGTTTAGGTAAAGTCTTATACGACTTTAGCTATATGTTAGCCTAACTTTAGGTCATTCGCTATAATATAACTACAGCTCTTCTTATAGCATAGCCCGTAATAGTATATAAAGGTTTAGAAATAGTAAAAAGCTTATTTATTTTTAAAGGCATAACTAACTACTTTATACTTAGTTTTTTAAGCTAATTCTAAAGATCTTTAACTATACTATCTATAGTACGTAAAATAAACTATAGATATCCTTATAAAATCGCTTAATAAACTAAGTATAAGCTTAGTTAAAAACACTATAGACTATAATTAAGGAAATCCCTTAAATATCTTTAAATATCCCTTAAAAATCGCGGTAAGGTTTATCCTATATCTTTTAAGGTGCTTTTATAGTTAAAAACGGGTTAAACTATAATTAAGATATCCCGCGGAAATCCTTAAAAATCCCTTAAAGATACTAGCGGAATCCGCTTAATAGTTTTTACGGTATCTCCTTTAGTTAAAGACGTTATAAACTATAGTTAAGTAGGCTCTTAACCCTCCGTAGTTATATCCTAAAAACTTTAGTAAGGTCTAACCGGTAATATTTATCGTATCTCCTTAAGCGAGCCTTTATAGTACGTACTCCGGGCGTTCTTATCGCGGGGTTCCGTAGGGCTTCCTTAAGAGTAAAGTAAGAAGTCCGGGCGTGGCCGTCTAAATTCCGTAATATAAGTATAGTTAAAGATCCTTAAAATTAGCTTAAAGAACTAAGTATAAAGTAGCTAGCTATGCCTTTAAGAATAGATAAGCTTTTTACTATTTCTAAACCCCTATATACGTTTATATACGGTAATTAGTC